>JACEEZ010014684.1:5000-18247 GCA_016584305.1 Chionoecetes opilio | reverse complement strand
AAAAAAAAAAAGTCTAAGCATTAAAGTCTCAAGTATTCATGCAGTGTTCTAGTCCCCCATACATCGCTTTTACAATATACATTTACTAGTAGCATAATGCGTGTAAACCTAAAGATATTTCTAGTACCATAAAATTCTTTCAGATTATTTTGTTACCAGAGAATCAGGAATCTGTCATCCATAAACAAGCCAAACCTCCTTCACACGGCCAGCATTAGACACGAATGCTTTTTCAGAGTAATGAGCTGCCACACCAACACTCTCATAATTTTCATCTATGTACCTCAAATCTCCTAGTCTATCCTCAGTAATGAAAGTCTCTGCAAGAATATTATTTCAAACGATTGTTGAGCGATAAATTGTACAGTATCAATATTCTTTCTTAATGAACAGCAATTATACGAGGATATTTTAAAATTACGTTATGGCAATGGTGAATTTAATAATAAAAAATAATAAAAATAGAGTATTATAAGTCTTTAGATTTGCGAGCATAAAACCTATTTACGATCATATCCTCTGGCCATAAATCAGGATTAAAAAGTTTATCTCCTTCATAAGAGAGACAGTTACCTTAAAAGCATTATAAAACTGTTGATGAAATTTATAGTTGTTTTATTTTTCCACTTCAATGTTAAATGTATCTTTAATATATTGATCGATATCATCACTGTTAACATCTAAATCACTCTGCCTATGAAAACATCCACCTTGCGGCTCACTCCTCTCAGCTGGTTGGTACCATCCCTCCTGACACCCGTCATTCGCGCAGCCGCGCTTCCACCTGCAGGTCTAGGTCTAGTATTTAGTAGTAGTAGTCGTAGTACTACTACTACTACGACTATTACTACTACTACTAGACCTAGACCTGCAGGTGGAAGCGCGGCTGCGCGTTATGACGGGTGTCAGGAGGGATGGTCCCAACCAGCTGAGAGGAGTGAGCCGCAAGGTGGATGTTTTCATAGCCAGAGTGCATTTAGATCTTAAACAGTGATGATATTGATCAATATATTAAAGATACATTTAACATTGAAGTGGAAAAATAGAACAACTATAACTTTTATCAACAGTTTATAACTACTACTTACTAGTTTAGTAGTTTACTACTTACTTACTAGTTTTAGTAGTTTAGTAGTTTACTACCACTACTAGTAGTAGTAGTAAACTACTAAACTACTAAAACTAGTATAAATAATAGTAGTAGTACCAGTAGTAGAAATAGTAGTAGTAGTAGTAGTAGTAGTCATTATCATCATCATCATTCCTTTACTTCCTATATACTAATATACAGAGATTCAATCGATGCATAATATAAAATTACGCAAGGTAAACTTATTAATAAATCAAATTTTACTTGTACATATATATTGACAAAAAAAAAAATTCTAGTTCAACGGACTTCAGGTCTATCTAAAAAGATTAAAACAATCATTCAAAAATTTAAATAATTCACACATTATCTAAAATTCCACATACAAGCAGATACCTGCAGTTAAAACAAGCTTAAATGTTTGGTGCATAGTGGTTCAGATGGCCAGATTCATGATTTTGTACCCACGTAATTCTAGCTTTGATGGTTTGCAGGTCATATTCTATCACATTTACGTTATAAAAATCTCTAAATAATAATGATATTGAAGGCAGTGTATATCCGTTCTTTAAAAAGGGCAAACACCATTTAATGAGGGAGTTATTGGTAACCAAAAGTCTCTTAAAATATCTCGCCTGTACAATTGCATTGTAATGTTGGAACAACAAACTACTTGTCTGTTGAGCCATTTCATGGTTACTGTGGTAGCGTGGCAAAACAAACACTTTTTTCAAGGCATTGTGGTAAGCTGTCTGGAATGTCTTATAGCAAGATTTAATTTTCATCCTAACAGTCTGCCATAAGGCCAGACCATACTCTGGCAAGCAAAAGGAATTGAATAGGAACATGAGAGTCTGACTGGAAACATTCTTGAAATTTCTATATATATATAATTGAATATTGCGTAAAAACTAGCTAACATGAAATCTATATTTTTCTCATCACTCATATTTTTATGGATACAGTAACCTAAATACTTGTAATTATCCACCAGTGCTATTCTATCTCCACACAGATCAATAACATTGCTTTCATTTTTCCTTCTATCCTTTGAAAATATACAGCATTTCGTCTTTACTTGATTAATTAGAACATTCAATGTTTCTAACTTTTCCTTAATCTCAGCATTTAATATACCTAAAGTCTCTAAAGTATCTGAAAAAACAATTAAATCGTCAGTATAAACCATTAAATTATCTCTCATCAATCCATATTTACAACCAATGTCCTTTGAAGATATAGAAGTTATAATTTCACCAATATAAAGTTTAAAAAGAAATGGCGACAATATGCCTCCCTGCCTGATACCTTGATTAATATAACAGTAATTACCAGCAGATTCTCCCCATACGACTCTAGCTGACTGATTTCTCAAATAATGCTTTATAAGTAACACAATGTCAGGTGAAATATCTCTATCTAATAATATTTTTCCCTGCTTACAGTGATTCACTCTATCAAATATTTTAGAAAGATCGATAAAAGCTGCAAACATCTTGCCCTTCCCTGCAATATATTTATTTGCAATGTCTTTAACTAGCATTACTGCATATGTTGTTGATGTTTGTTTTTTTAAGCCAAATTATCTGGGGTTAAAATACAGAAAATTCGTGTAAAGTATTTAACACATGCATTTCTCTAATCTTGAGAAGACAAGATGACTGCATCACAGGTCTGTAATTCGACGATGAAGAAATATTGCTTTTTTAGTCTTTAAGAATGGGAATATCTTTTTGTGCGTATTTTTCTTCAATCGATTAACACATTTAACTAAATTCTTCTTTTTTGCACTGATTAAGTGCATCTTTGAATGCTTTCATGCTCTGACACATTGCCTCAAAAAGGTCGGTGTCCCTAACCCCCCCTTGTGCAAGCAATGCCAGGTAATGCTCCTGGCCCGGGCGTGTAAACTGTTTAACTCTGCGGTTCCAGCCTAGTATTATTTTATAGTTTTCCTCTTAACTTTAGTTCTAAAAAACCTGGAAGACGCCTCTTGCACTGCAAGAACAATGTCACTGTACATATCTTGTATCTGTTGTAAATGAGCCTTATGCCTACAACCTAAAATCGGACACTTAGCTACGTCTGTTTCATGAATGTATTTCACTCTATTAAGGACATGACTTTCTATTTCATGATGATTTGCTTCTGTTAGTATATTCCAATTGATAAATCCTTGAAGATTTGATTCCTTTGGTTTAACATAATCTCCATTTTCTCTATCTGTCACATTTACTGCATTTACCTTAATACAAGTTGTAATGGGCATATGAGCAACAATTGAAATATCATAAATTACCATAATATTTGTAATGTTAGTGCTACCATAGCTTTTCCCTACTATGTGATCCAACCATTTACTGTAAGTATTTCCATATGATAAAAAAGTTAAAGTGGATGGATCTAGATCATTAAAATCAAAACATTCCAGCTCATTCTTCAACATAAAACCAGAAAGGTGCTGCCAGGCTCTATCAGTATATTGGTCAGCACTATAATCTCCCAAAAAGTATATGCTATCGAATTTCATATATGTGATTATTTGTTATAGTGCACTGAAAGTTTCTAAATAATCATTCTTTGTTCTTACTTCCCATATATCACTCTTTACATAAACATTGACGAGTAGCACAGTTACATTAGCAATATTTACAGATAGCACCATAACATTTGATTCAATAAGAATTGGGTTTACTTTAAATTCAGATTTCTTAGACCATAGGCAGACAAGTCCGCCTTCACATCTTCCAGCATTTGAAGCCAAAGCCCTGTCAGAGAAAGTGGCACCTACGCCTATACCTTCATAATTATCGTGTATATGTTCAAGAACACCCAAGTTGTCATCTATAATAATATAAGCGAAAGTGTGTCTGTCTGTGTGTGTGTGTGTGTGTCCGCTCTAGGTTCCGTCCCCAGTGGCGCAGTTCCATCATATGGCACAGTTTTGGAACTAGGTTGACCAGGGGAAGGTTTTAAGGCTACTTTGAGGATGATCTGATCACTATTATTTTTTTTTATAATTTTGAGTAGCCAAAAAAAAAGTTGGTTGGTAGAATTGAGAAAACCTTGATGTAGGGTGATGGGTAATGGGTGAGTGAATGGGTGGGTGATGGGTAATGGGTGTGGGGTGATGGGTGAGTGAATGATGGGGGGTGATGGGTTGGGGGTGATGGGCGATGAGTGAGGGAATAGGTGGGGGGTGATGGGTAGTGGGTGAGGGAATGGGTGTGTGATGATGGGTAATGGGTGAGTGAATGGGTGGGGGGTGATGGGTAATGGGTGAGTGAATGGGTGGGGGGTGATGGGTAAGGCGTTAATACATACATTTCTGCATCCATGATTTCAGGAAGGTTAGAAGGGGCTATCTGGAGAGTCTGTGTTTGGTGGGCTGAAGGCCCACCAATAGCCCTCCGCAGGAGTTAGACAAAAAGTCCGCCCGGAAGGTGGCTTTTCGGCTAGTCAACTAATAAAGTTTCCTGAAGAAATATAAAATCAAAAGAATATGCACATAACTACCTAACTAATCTATATTCTTTCTTAAAGAGTAACAATTAGAACTGCAAACACTTACATCCATAGTTAAAAAAGATACACGACAAGAAAAGAAATAATAATAATATATATATATATATATATAGATATATATAGATATATTACCCTAAGTTAGGTTTACTACTATAAAACTAATCAACTCCATGTCCTCTGGCCATTTAACCGGGTTAAAAAGAGAATCTCTCTCTGATAAAAGCACTGCTATTTTATAAGCATTAAAATCTGTTGATTTTATCTCAAGTTTTTAAATGTTTAAAACATTCATATCAAAGTTATCCTTTATATTATGTTCACTTATATCTTTTTCTGTCACACTGAGGTCAACACGGCCCAAGAAAACATTTACAGTAGTGTGCAATTTAGTCCGGACAGTGATGAAATAATACAATTATTTGTTAAATTGATGTATATTCCAAAAAGACATGTCAATGGTAGGATAGATGATACATTTAATATGAGATATGACCACCCTTTGCTTTTACAAGCAGTTTCACTCGCTTTGGCATAGATTCCACCAAGCTTGAACACATTTCTGCTAGTTCTTCGTCATGGTACCAGGCCTTAATAACAGCACAAAAAAATCTGCTTCTGCATCGTCGAACAGTCGTCTTTCTCGATTCTACGTTTGATTATAGCCCATAGATTCTCAATGGGATTTATGTCAGGAGAATTCCCAGGCCAATCTAAAATGGTTACTGGTTAGTCCACTTTCTTCGAAGAATGTGCGCATTTTTTTAGAAGTATGGCACGGAGCGAGATCCTGCTGGAAAATGCCGCCTCCATCAAGAAGGTCCCTTTGCATCACAGGAAGCAGATGAGCCTCCAGGACTGCCTTGTGTTTATCGTTGCTCATCATTTCCTCAACATTAACAAGCCGCCCTAGACCTTTAGCAGTATAACAACCCCAAAACATCTTCTTAGGTGGGTGTTTTGGCGTTTGTTGAATGTGTCCTGGCCGAAGTGGTTTACCTTTGCTTCGTCTCACTACCACTGACCTGTAGCCATGCACTTCAAAATGCGATTCCTCTGAAAATAGAACTTTCCTCCAGTCATCTGCCTTCCATCCAGCATACTTGCGTGCCCAGTGAATACGTTTTGTCTTCATAGCAGAAGTCAATAACTTCAATGTACCGGTTTTCTGGCAACTCTGCCAACCTCAAGGAGCCTTCGCCGGACAGTTGAAGAAGAAACATTTACGCCAGCTGGAGACAGATCTCTCTGAAGGTCTTTACTGGTTTTCTTAGGATCCTTCACACTATTTCTGATGATAACCTTGTCATCGTAAGGTGTTGTCTTGCGTTTTCTTCCACATTTTTCTCGGCGTAGTGTTGAATGTTCACCAGTGTTTTCAACTCTTTTCACAATATCGCCAACATTTGACTTTGCCACCTTCATTTTCTCAGAAATCTGTCTGATGCTTAAACCAGCATGTTTTTTAAGAGCTACAATACTTGCACGCTTCTTGGGTGTGATATCCATCATGAATTTAAGGGCTAATAATGAATGGAGCACGAACGCACGGAGCACGCTCGCAGCAATAAACGTCCACAACAAGCTCTTGTGTAGCACTGGCGACTTTACTGGAGCGTGATCACAGCAGAATAGATGCCAGATGTCACCAGTACACTCTTCTGCACAGAAAACAAAAGAAACTTCATTAGTGTAGCCAAAGATTAAGACGTATTATGAAAAAGTCACAAAATTTTATACTGGCCGGACTAAATTGCACACTACTGTACTGTTCTTCTGACAGCCCTCATCTGCCCACCGATGCCTTTCCCGGTGCCTCTTACTCCTTTGTTTGTACCTTTTAAATTATTACGACGTTTATAGACCTCATTCCATCCGTTCTGGTTATTTTCCATGGGAAGATCTGCTTCTGAGCGCCTTTGTATCCCCGGCTGCAATAGTACCGAGGTGCCATTGGTCCTCCGCTTGTGCGTAGTGGTGTTATATGCTTGGATGAGAGACTCACTCGAACCCTCTTCGTCTGTTCATCCTCTTGTTTCTCGACCTTGTCCTGCTGGGGGTGTTGCTGTGTGTGTCTCGCTCCGACCTCTTCTTTCAGTGCTGTGAATCTTTGGGCGAACAGAGGCTCCAGAGTTTTGATGTTTTGTCTCCGTTAAGGTATTTATGGGGTGTGAAAGATGCTCATTGACGTTTCTCTCAGGTGAAAGGTTCAAAGCATCTGATTACAACAAAAGTGATCTATGAACCTGTTGCTGGTGTTCACCTAGAGTAGTATTCTCAACTATTCTAGTTACATAATTCATAAGTTGTGGCCGAGTTTCACTGGAGTTTTCATCAAGTGCAGCTCGCATATCCTCTGAGTAAACCATAGATGAGCAAGCTGCCTGCTGTTGTGATTCGCTTTGGATGGGTTTTCGAACTAGTTCATTTACTTGAGTCAGTTTAAATGACGTTAGGTCCTCCAATACATTTTCCTAGCTAAACACTGATATCCTTAGTGGCTTCTTCTAGTCCCAATATTGTTTTTGAGAATGTATTAGGTAGTTGTGTCATCTCCACACTTACCTGCCTCACAGCATCAGCAGTATTACACACTTCAGTCTTGACGTCAGTTATTTCTGGCAAAGTTTCATTTATCCTACATATTTCCTCTGTAAGATTACAAAGAATGGGTGCAATCAATTCCATGCCCTTTGGGTGGAATTTTTTAATGTGAATCCACGACAAATTTTACTTTGATTTGAAGCATTGGCAGCTCTTGAAGCAGTTCGAACACATCACGTAGTTCCTTCTTCTTCTTTTCTGGATCTCAACGCCATATCGCATCCTTCTTCACCATTAGGCACAAGGCATTTTTTGCTGACTTAATTTCCTCATATGAGTAAAAGGAATAGGAAACCTCAAATAAAGACTAGCCTGAAAAATCTGCCTGGGCAGATTTCACGAAACATTGTAGATCATTGAATACTATCTCATCATTTGACCCCATTATTCCTGTATGGCACCTCAGTTCATTGTTTTTACACCTTTGCGCGTACGCAGACGAGAATTTTAGTCCACTTCGGGATGCACAGATTTTATATTAAAATAATAGTTAATCTTTTACAGGGAAATTCTTGTCTCACTCATCAGAGGCGCTATGCATACAAGTTGTTAAATCCAATCCGAGGGATACAGTGGTGGTGAATAGAGCAGTAAACAACTCAGATATGAGCAGCTCCTCTCAGCCCTTACCACCTGGACGCCATGTTGGCTACCCAGTAGTAGTAGTATAGTAGTAGTAGTAGTAGTAGTAGTAGTAGTAGTAGTGTAGTAGTAGCAGTAGTAGTAGTAAATATAGTAGTAGTAGTAGTAGTAGCAGTAGTAGTAAGAATATCATCATTATTATCTCTATCATCAGCCTTGTCAATATCACCATTCATAGACCACTGTATACCTGGACTGTTCACGCAACAATGTTTTGAATTGCGGGGCTGCATAGGGGCCTGCGGGGCGCCCGACAAAGAAATATAGTGGTCTATGGACTATCATATAGACTGGTTTATCAGTATATATGATATACTGTAATCTTGGTAAATGTTTGCTCTATAATATTATCAAATAAAAAACAGTAAAACTCGCTAAAGAAATACCATTACGAGTCTATGAAGAAATATGCATGAACTTAATATTCAACTCTTCGCCATTTAAAACTTTGCGAGTCAACTTTTATAATGAAGAGTATCATTAGAAGCGCAAATTTATTAAATTTCCATTGCTATATTTCGTTATCTGATATTTAATTAGAACCATGCATAAATTAGCGTTAAATAAAATAAAAAAAATCATCAATCGGGTAATTATCCCGCTTGATGATGTTATTTATTGACTTATATATTTCGTTTTCTGATAAATATATTAGTACCGTGTATAAATTAGCGTTGACTAAATAAATAACATCATCAATCGGGAAAATTATCCGATTGATGATTTTATTTATTTAGTTAAAACTAACTTATGCATGGTTGTAATTCATTTATCAGATAACGAAATATAGCAATGGAAAGCTAATAACATTGCGCTTCTATTGATACCCTTCATGATAAAAGTTCATTTGCAAAGCTTTAAATGGCGAAGAGTTGAAGTGAATATTAAGTTCATGCATATTTCTTCAGAGTCTCGTAATGGCATTTTGTTTGCGTGTTTTACTGTTTTTTATTTGATAATATTATAGATCAAAAAATTACGAAGATTACAGTATATCATATATACTGATAAACCAGTCTATATGATCCGTATATATATATAATATATATATATATATATATAATATATATATATATATATATATATATATATATATATATATATATATATATATATATATATATATATATGATATATTTATATATATATTATATATATATATATATATATATATATATATATATATATATATATATATATATATAATATATATTATATATATATAATATATATATATATATATATATATATATATATATATATATATATATAATATATATATTATATATATATATATATATATATATATATAATATATATATATATATATACATATATAATATATATATACATATATATATAATATATATTATATATATATATATATATATATATATATATATATATATTATATATATAATATATATATATATATATATATATATATATTATATATAATATATATATTATATATATATATATATATATATATATATATATTATATATATATATATATATATATATATATATATATATATATATATATTAATATATATATATATATTATATATATATATATATATAATATATTATATATATATATATATATACATCAAGCACTTGTCCCCTGATCTTAATAACCAAGTCATTCACAACAACTACATATACTCAAATAATTACCACTGTTTTCGATTGCCCGACTCTCGGTTCGATCGCCCCACACAAGCTGAAATGTCACCCACAAAACCAGTGTTCATTCAGTCCTCTACCAACTCAGACAGCATACACACCAAGGTCCGTTAAGTACAAATTATATTTATTTATTAGTTAGTAATTTTAGAAAATATAGGAATATTTATTGTCTCTTAGAATTAATTTTTTAGATGTTCGCTTTTTAGCATTATAATATATTAAATTTTAATTTATTTTTAGCCTGATGATGCCAAGTGCCTTGGCGAAACGTTGCATAAACAACCCCAAGTATACCGAGTGTCTCTGTCACCCTGAAACTTCATTATATATATATATATATATGAATCCGAGCGGCCCTCCGACTTCAGCCCCTTGTGCGACAGGCCGATATTCCGTGCGCAGTCCAGGTATACAGTGGTCTATGCACCATTTTAATAAGAAAAATTTCACTTAAAAAATCTAATTTGATTTAAAAAAAAAATATTCAGTTCCCATTTTTCTCCTTTTTTTTTCTCCTTTTTCTTTCCTATTTTCCTTTTTTCCCCTACATGACCATTAAAGCGACATAAGTAAAAGAAGTAAAGGAAAGTTAGTAGACGTAACCGTGTGTGTGTGTGTGTGTGTGTGTCTGTGTGTGTGTGTGTGTGTGGTGTGTGTGTGTGTGTGTGTGTGTGTGTGTGTGTGTGTGTGTGTGTGTGTGCGTGTGTGCGTGTGTTTGTATGTGTGTGTGTGTGCGTGTGTGTGTGTTCTAGGGCGACCATGTGAACTTCCATTGCGACAGTGACTCTCTCTCTCTTTCTCTTTCTCTCTCTCTCTCTACCTCTCTCTCTTTCTCTCTCTCTCTCTCTCGCTCTCTCTCTCTCTCTATCTTTATCTTTCTCTATCTCTATTTCTCTCTCTCTTCCACACACACACACACACACACACACACACACACACACACACACACACACACACACACACACACACACACATACGTACACACAAGCACACCCAAAATAACACACTCATTATTCACGAAGAAATACACATAAAATATGTACAAAATACTTCCACCCGTGAATTATGAGAGGAAAGAGGAAGAAGAAGAGAGAGAGGAAGAAGAAAATGAAGAGGAAAATGAAGAGGAGGAGGAGGAGGACAGAGGAACTAGATAACCATGCAGGTTTTTGGTTTTAGTGAGGTTATTCGCTTCAGTAAACTAATTTGTCCTTTGTATCGTTACAAACAGTAGAGGGAAATGGATAGGAAAGCAAAAGGAACTACAACCACCCATCCCCCCCTCCTCTCCTTCTTCACCACAACACAATGGAAAAAGAAAGCGAGGGAAGAGGCCACACCTGTATGAGGAAAACGTGAAAAAGTAAAAAAGAAAAGTGAGGATTAAATTTTACAGTTTTCCATATGTGTAGTAAAAAGTGCAGAAATAATAGCGAATGATGATTAGAGAAGGAGAAAATTACGACGATGAAGAAGAAGAAAACGAAGAAAATGATGATTAGATGCAGATGAAAAAAAAAAAAACAGAGAGAGTGAGAAAAAGATAATGAAGATGGAGAGGAAGAAGAGGGTAGGTAGAAATGTAGTAAGGGGAAAAAACATCAAAAATGTAAAAGAACAAAGAAAAGACATAAAAAGGAGAACCCAAAGGATAATACGAAGAAACCAGAAATATAAAGTATAAGATAGAAAAGTTAAAAAAAGAGAAATCACAGGAATTGAAAAATATTTTAATGGAAGAATGAAATGGAAAAAAATATATAAAAGAGAAATAGGAAGAAGAAGAGTAGTATGATTACCTTCAAGCATACCTAATCTTATATAGCTGCTTATTCTCTTATTTATCAGTCAATTATCAAATATTAAACATCCTTCCTATTTCTAAATCTAGTACCCAAATCAGAAGATAATGAAATATATATAATTAAATATATATATATATATATATATATATATATATATATATATATATATATATTTTATAATATATATATATATATAGATATATATTATATAAAATATATAATATTATATATATATATATATATATTATATATTATATATATAATATATTTATATATATATTATTTATATATTATATATATAATTTTATATATATATATATATTTATATTAATATATTATATATGATATATATATATATATATAAAATATATATATAAAATATATATATTATATATAAAAATTATATATATATATATTATATATATATATATATATGTATATATATATATATTTATATATGTATATATATATATATATATGTATATTATATATATAATTTTATATTTTATATATATATATTTTTGTATATGTTTTATTATATAAAATATAATATATATTATATATATATATAAAATATATTATATATATATATTATATTATATATTTTGTATTATATACATATATACATATATGCATATATTATATATATATATTATATATTATATATATAATATATATATATATTTTATATATAATATGTATATATATTATTAATATATATATATATGTATATATATATATATAATTATATATAATATAATATATAATAGTATATATGTATATATATTAAATAATATATATGATATATATATATATAAATATAATATTTTATGTATATATATATATATTATATATTAAAATATAATATAGTATATATATATTATTATATATATATATATATTATATTATTTATAATTATTATTATTTATATAATATTGTTATATAGTATATTATTATTTTTATTATTATATTATATATATATATATATATATTATATATGTATATATTATATATTATAATTTATATATATTTTTAAAATATATATTATATTGTATTAGTATATATATATATATTTATATTTTATAATATATATATATATATTTGTATATTATTATTATTATTATATTGTTTTATATATAGTTATTGTTTTTATTATTATAGTATTTTATATAGTATATTATATACTATTTATATATATGGATTATTATATTAAGTATTAATTTTTTTTTTTTTATATTATATATATATATTTGTATATATATATATAATATAATAGTGATTATTATTATATTTATTATATATATAATTTTTTTATTACATTATATTATGTATATTATTATATTCATATATATATATATATATATTATATCTATAATATATATATTAATATATATATGTAATATATTACCATATTATATAATATATATATATCATATAAGAAAAGGGGAGAGAGAGAGAGTAAGAGAGAGAGAGAAGAGAGAGAGAGAGAGAGAAGAGGGTATTATACGGGCGGAGATTCTCTGGATCTCGTTAAAAGTGATAGCGTTTCACTTATTATCTCTAAAGATATTTTCTCTTTGTCTTAAGAGTGTCTTATCTCTTTTGTAATCACTTTTATGACTTCGCCGTAGCTTGTCATGTTTGCTGTTCGCGATTTCGGTCAAAGAACTTCTTCAGCAGCATATGGAAGATGTTTTCTCCTCAGTAGTTGAGGTGAGCATGATTAAGATGCGAAGTGAAGCGCTATTTATAGCCGGTCTGCCTGCCACGCAGCCTATTACCGATGTCGTTGATTGGTAGATAGCTTTTGCTTCTCGTCTTCTTGAGTGGGAGACGCTGATTGGTTCTTTGGTCATCGCTTGGCTTTTCTGTGAGTAGGCTGTTATTTCCT
>JACEEZ010014683.1:0-10956 GCA_016584305.1 Chionoecetes opilio | reverse complement strand
AAAATCGCAAAAGGAGGGGAAGGAAGAATTTAATATTAAGATAACTTGTGAATTTTAAAAATAATTACCAAGTGAGACAGTAAAGAGTTAAATATATTAAATTGGAAATAAAATTAACGCGTTGTCTTCAGTTTCCAACCAGTACTTACTTTTTTCTTAAATCTTTTATTTTTGTTCTTTCCCATATATTTTTTCCCAAACTAATGTGGGTGGTGACAGCGGGAGTAACCAGGACTGTAGAGTACACCCCCAAGGTGGGCACTACATAATGGTGACAACGGGGTAGAGGGTCATTTTGACCACTACACAGTCCTTGCCATGCAAGGTGTAAACAGCGGACAGGAAAGTTAAGTGAGGCTTCAGACCATTCTCAGGGGACAACTACGAGATCGTAATAAGAAAAGAGGCATGTGAATGCTTCAGCAATGAGTAAGTCTACGTGAAGTTGGTGTGGTGTATTATGAAACTTTGACGAATTACCCTTTCCTTATTTTGATGATGAAAATTTTATTAAATATTTTAAACTCTGACGGATTAAGCAGATCCTTCAATTCCTATGTTTCTTTTTGATAAATTAAAACTTTGATCCCTTTACTGTTTTAGATGATTAATACAACAATGAGTTAGACGTAAATCATTTCTATATACAAACAAGACATTTGAATGTTCCAAAGTCTAAATATAAATTCTTGATTCTTTTTCTACACAAAGTAGTGATGTTAACTTTACAATATTTAGTCTGAATATACGTTCTTTTCCCCTCAAATATTCAGTTTTTTACTGATTCAGTCTTGTCGCATTCATGTTGAGGTTTGATTTTAAATTGGTTTTCCGAAACGAGATTTGATTCTGATCTTGCTTCAGTGTACCAGATGCGGGATATAACCTTCACACTAATTGTCGTAATAGATGTGGAGGAGGTGTAGCATTATAGTCACTAATGCCTATATGTCTCAATGTTTTTAGATTTTTCATGTCTTAATTCTTCCATAGAAGCTTAAGATTGACGTTAAGGTAATGGAGAAGACATTTTTAGTTTGTGTATATATAGCCCTCCAAGTGGTAATGGAAATATTTTCCTTGACAAAATTAAACTAAAACTATTATCATTAGCAAATAACATTAAATATCATGGCATTCATATAACAGGAGATTTTAACCTGGACTTATTGATCCATACTAACAAACAGTTCTGTTTGTGTTTTAATTTAATATAATGTACTCTTTCTCTCTTTTCCCCCTTAACCACAAAGCCTACTCGAGTCACAGACACAACAGCCACACTCTTTGACCATATCTGGTGGACACAAGTGGAGATGAACACAAACAAATTATATAATACACAAGATACAACAGACCATTTTCCTGTATTTTCACAATTAGGCTTCAAGATTTGACAAAAAATTCTCCACGGTTTATTCATAAAAGAGCCTAACTAATGCTGCCCTTGAAGACTTCAGTAATGAAGTTGCCCAGCTGGATTGGTCAACTGTTATAGAATCTGTGTGTCCTAATGCATCGTATAATATTTTTTTCCAATATTTTAATATTTTCCAGAAACATTTCCTAATGAAGCAGATTCGCGTAAAACCTAAATGTCATCAAACACCATAAACACTCCTGCCTTGAGGAAAAGCATCAAAGAAAAGCACAGGTTAGAGAGATTAGCTCACAAAGGGCCCAAATCACTTTTCGAGAAACCTATCGAATCTATAGAAATAAATTAACATCTGTTTAAGAGCTGCGAGAAACCAATATCATAAAGAACAATTAAAGCAAACTCAAGGTAATCCCAAATTACACTGGCAGTCTATTAATAAAATTTTTGCAGAAGTTCAACTACATCAAATAACTTAATTGAATTAAAACCCCCATGTAATAACACTGCAGATAAATTTAATGATAGCTTCTTGCGGTTCGGAGATTCCTTAACCAATAATACATTAGATAACTACTCATATAGACAAAAATTTATGCATTCCTCCAGCCTTCTCTATGTATCTGACTCCAGTAGAGGCAACGGAGACTGAGAAGTACCTAACAGCCATTAAGTCTGACGCAGCTGGTTTTTGACGCATTTCACCTAAATTTTTAAAAGCTCACTGCCTCTTCTTTTTCTCGTCCATTGACACACATAATTAAATTTCTTCCTTAAAAACTGGTACATTTCCAGATCAATTAAAAAAGGCCAAGGTAATACCATTACAAAAAATCAGGGAACAAGATGACATCAAAAACTACTGTCCCATCTCAATCCTTCCTGCTTTAGCAAAATATTTGAAAAGGCAATTTTCTACTCCCCTTTATTAACTACTTGGAGGGAAAACAGCTTAAATTATCTGACTCTCAACATGGCTTAGATCAAACCCACTCTACAAAAAACACCCAATTTTACAGTTTGTCAGTGACGTATACCAAAACTTAGAAGGTAAATATTATGTTGCAGGAATATTTATAGATTTATCAAAACCCTTTGATTCTTTAAATCACCAGATACTTCTCGACAAATTAGAAACATAGGGATAAGAGGTGTGCCTCACCCAATGTTTAACAGCTATCTTAGTAAACAGGTCACAAAGTGTTTTTGTAATTCCAATTATTTCTCTTCAAAATCTATATCTAAAGGTGTACCTCAGGAATTTATTTTAGGGCCTATCCTTTTTTTATATATATATATAAATGACATAGTCAATGCTAGCTCAAAATTTAAATGTACATTATGCTGACGATACAAATCTCCTATTAGCTGATAATAACCTGAACTCCTTACACCTAATTTGCAAATTGAATTGTTGTTGATAAATAAGTGGATACAGGCCCAAAAAATTAAATCTCAATGTTACAAAAACCAATTCTATACTGTTTCAAAATCGTCAATAAAAAAATTTCATGCCCCCAATATATTAGAAGGTGAACCAATACAACGTGTCTCATACAAAGTTTTTAGGTGTTAATTATCGATGAAAATTTAAATTGGAGCCATCATATTAATGAGGTTTTGTACAAAGCTATCAAAAATATGTGGAATCCTATATAGAGTCCGTCATCAACTAACAACAGAGAGTATGTTAAGTAATATTACACTTTGTGTTTCCCCCACCTGGGTCTACTGTGTCTCCATATGGGGTTGTACATGGCCCTCATTTTTGAAAAAAAATAGTAGTAGCCCAAAATAAGATTATTAGATCTATTCTATTCATGGAAAATTTGATTCTACCAGCCGTAATTATTCTCAGTTAAATATATTAAATTTCAAATTCATAAAAATATATTGTGGGATTGTTGCTTATTTTTAAAAATATGCAATATCTATACAGGTAACAAACTTTTCAAATTTATTGAAACTTCTCTAACACGAGGGGTAATAATATAAATCTAGTGAGTCCACAATTTCGAACAACCCTCTACAACAAGAGTGTGGTATGTGACGGTCCTCAGCTGTGGAATCCCTCCTACTGATGTAAAAATATTAATATTTACATTTCAATTTTTTCAATTATAAAGAAAATATAGAGTTATTTGTTTACTTGTCAGAATACAGGATGTTAGGCGAACGATGTAAGTGTGTGTCAATACGCAAGTCAGTGTGGATGTTCTATATTTTTAAAAGCTTGTAAGAATGCATATGTTGGAGATTGTGATTTTTTTTACATAATTGGAATCTTATTTACAGTAAAGTTTTATTGAAATCTATTCAAAATAATTTCTTAGAAAATAATGTTGCCTGTGTACTGCAAATTTAGATTTGAAATTTCCGTCTGTCAAAGAGTCTTGGCTCGACAGACCATGCCCTTAATAGACATGGTATATATAAGTTTGTTTTTATAATTTATAGATGTAACAATTATGGCAATAAATTTACTATTACTATTACTATTACTATTACACACCCACACATACACACACACACACACACACACACACACACACATACACACACACACAAAACACACACACACAAAACACACACACACACACACACACAACACCACACACCAAAACACACACAACACACACACACACACATACAGACCCCACCCCACACTGACAAATCAAATTACAATGATTGGTATCCATTTCGTCAAAAGCTGCCATTTTATTATTATTATTATTATTATTATTATTATTTTTATTATCATCATTTTTAATAGTATTAATAGTTATTACGTTCCATGGTGTGTGTATATTTGATTTTTTTTTTATTTTTCTTATTAGCGGCATTTTTTTATGATTTGTCTTGCACTGTTATTGTGTGATATTTATTTTTGGTCTATTTTTACTCGTTTTTTTGTTTTTTTTTCCTTTTTTTTTAGTTAATTTTCTTGCATATGACTCTTTTTACCCTCATAATTAAACTTTTTAGTTTTATATGTTAGATTATACATACGATTATTATATCACTTTCTCTGTTTTATACGTATTATCTATATATTTCTCCTATTTTGACATTGAAATAATATTTTTCATATTATTTATATAATAAACCATACATTATCATTTCTAATTCGATGTTTCTAATCCCTTACTTAATTCCTATATATTTTTCTTCGTTTCAAGAGCTTAAAATCACCCCTTTCTTTACTTTTTCTGCTAAATCCCTTTGTCACGTGATCTATTGCTACTCCAGCCCCTTTAACAGCCATGCACATCGAGAGAAAGCCTTGCAAAGCAACCGTCGCACAAACACACATCACAAAACCCGGCCAGGTAAAACAAAGCGAGGAGGAAGATGAGGGGCGTCACAGTGAATTATTAACACCTTTGCCTCACTTATACGCCAACACCATCTAGCGGCGAGATGAGGAAACGTACTATGGAGTAGCAAAGCATTTATGTTTATTGAAGGCTCCATAGCTGGTAAGGGAGGTTAATAGGGATGAAGGGAGGAATAGGACGATAGGTTATGTATTGAAGGTTGTAATGGATAGAAAGTTGTGTGCTGTGGGTAGTGTGGGTAAATGTGTCGGGTAGGAGTAGGTAAGTGTGGGTAGAAGTGTGTAAAATTGGGTAAAAATGTGGGTAGGGTGGGTACATCGCCTTAAAGAAAGAAAAGCTACAAGCGCTACAGGTCCAAACCTGAAAAATATAATCAGTTTCTAAGCCTCATAACATATTCAGACTTATTAAATATTCAATACACTTTGTAAAGCAACTCAGGAACAAAGTTAACGTGACGGAAGATTAAAGAAAAAGTGTTGTGTATTTTTTGTGAAAGGAAAATAGCTAAAAGAAAGGTTAGTTAGTGTGTTCCCTTTTAGTTGACGGACTTGCCCCTCCCACTCAGTCTTCCTCCGCCAATAGGAAGCTAGTATATATATGTTTCCGTGTCTTTCTTCCACCAATCACGTGAGGCGATTATTGACGTAAATGGCGTGGCTTATACCAGATACAGAAAGAGCGAGTTTAATTACATTAATCAGTTCAATCAAAGGAAAATCTAATGCAATAAAAAACAACTTAACAACCAATGCTATAAATGAAAAAAAAATTGCGGATATGTAGTGCTGAACACTCTTGAAATATGTATAAAAAATTGAGTGAATGTAATTATTTCATGTATGGATGAGTTACCGTGACATGCAGAGGGGCGGGAATATAACATGTGGGTGCCAAGTTTCACAATGGGTGGCTGATGGTGTGAAAGTTTGGAATGGTGAGTCAGCAAGTTGTGTAAAGGAAAATTTATGACAGATTATTCATGTAACAAAAACAATAAAACAACAATAAAGGAAACCAGATTACTAATATTTTATAACTATTTTTATTTCTACCACTACTATAATTTCTACTACTATTACTACTACTACTATAATTATTCCAATTTCACACTCCTCCTCCGTATCCTTATTCTCCTCTTCCTTCTCCTCCTACTCTTTCTCTTCCTTTTCTTCCTCTTCTTCTTCTTTGTAATATCTTTTATTCGTCTTCATTTTATTCTTCTCCTTTTTATATTTCTTTTTATGCATCTTCTTTTTATTATTATTCTTTTTATTCTTCTTCTTTTTAGTCTTCTTCTTTTTAGTTTTCTCCTTATTAGTCTTCTTTTATTCTTCTTCTTTATATTCTTCTTCATCTTCATTTACCTTCTCCCTCTAACCTCCACCTCCACCTCAACACCCACCATCCCACCCACCCACCCACATCCCACACACACGCACACGCACACGCACACCCATCCTACACCCACACACACACACACACACACACACACACACACACACACACATCTCTTCCGCTGCACTCCCCCAGCCAGCCAGCCAGCCCCGGGAACAATGAGTGTAGCTAATGCCGCTGTAAAGTGTCATCCGCTTACCAGATTAGCCAGCTATCTATGTCACCTGCCTTTGTTTACCTTTGTGACGTCATATGCGCCCCCCTCCTCCTTCCTCCTTCGTCACGTCATGAAAAGGTGTCATGTCATTATCATCTCTCCTGTGAATAGAGTGGTGGTGGTGTGTGTGTGTGTGTGTGTGTGTGTGTGTGTGTGTGTGTGTGTGTGTGTGTGTGTGTGTGTTGTGTGTGTGTGTGTGTGTGTGTGTGTGTGTTGTGTGTGGTGTGTGTGTGTGTGTGTGTGGTGTGTGTGTGTGTGTGTGTGTTGTGGGTATTTGTGTTTTTTCTCATTCCCATGCATTTACTCTTTTATTTTTGTTTTACCCATTTTTTTTTTTTTTTTTTTTGCTGCATTTTTTTTTTCTTCTTCTACTCCTCTTCGTCTATGTCTTCTTCCTTGTAGTAGTAGTTGTAATATAATATAAGAGTATTTTCACCTTTTCCCTGCAATTCGGGACGGGCGAGACACTAAACATATTAAGAGGAAAGGCTGACAATCCCTCCCCGAGAGTTTTCTATACTAGAGAGAGAGAGAGACGAGAGAATGAGAGAGAGAGAGAGAGAGAGAGAGAGAGAGAGAGATGAGAGAGAGAGAGGAGGAGAGAGAGAGATGAGAGAGAGAGAGAGAGAGAGAGGAGAGAGAGAGAGAGACGCGAGAGCGAAGGAGAGCGAGAGCGTGAGAGCGCGAGAGCGCGAGAGCGAGAGCGAGAGCGAGAGCGAGAGAGATAACATAAATACATAATAATAATAATAATAATGCAGCAAGGACCATTGAGCCAAGGCCTAAGTTAAGGACCTACAATTATAATTAATGTTAGCTGACGCATGTTGTGGGCCCATCCACCAACATGGATTACTTGTTAAATAAACGATGAATCTCGCGGAAAATAATATGAATAATAATGAATAATAATGAATAATATAAGCAATAATATTAGTAATAATGATAACTGATAATGAAAGTGATAATGATAATGATATAGAAATAATAATAATAATAGTAATAATAATACCAATAAGCAATAGTAATAATAGTAATAATGATAATAACAATACTAAATATATAATAATTTATAATAATAATAATAATAATAATATCAATAAAAATAAAATAAAAATATAATAATAATAATGAATATAAATAATAATAATGATAAATATAATGATAATGATAATGATGATAAAAGCAATAATAATAATGATAATGATAATATATTAATAATAATAATGTAATATGGATAGTAATAATAATGATAACAATAATTATAATATAATAATATTTGCAATAATGATAATAATATTTATAATAATAATAAGAATAAATGCACCTACCATAACATTACTATATGCAGTCTTTCAACTTACATCACAAAAATGAGTTTTATAATATAAGTGTCTTACCTAGAATATAAAAAATAGAAATATTACCGGTAAATCTAATTGTAATTAGCTAATAACATGTTTTTGAGTCTGTTTTTGAGTCCAGCTCGTGAATTACTGTTCCTTGTCTCTTGAGGAAGTTGGTTCCAGTGTTTGGGTCCTCGGAATAGGATACTCTGTTAGGCGTGACTTGTTCTACACAGTGGGGTCTTAAGTTATTTATTCTTCTAGTGTCACTACGATCTATTACATTAAAATTACAATTTATTGGAAATGAATGCAAGGCCCGTATACAAATAAGCATGTCTGTAGGTGTATAAATAACATCTTGTAATTTTAATAATGTGTAGCTTATAAAGAGAGGGTGAGTGTGATCATAGCGTTGGCTGCGAGACATTATGCGTATCAACTTCTTCTGTTCAACAAAAAGATGATCTATGTATGTTTTATAAGCTCCCCCCCATAAAGAACAACAATATAATAGATATGGATATGCTAGTGAAATAATATTTGTTTAAGACGGTCATTATTCACATGGTCTCTAAGCCTGTACATTATACCTGTATTTTAGACAGTTTTGTTTTTAAGCATTCTATATGAGATTTCCATTTTAAAGAGTTATCAATTATGACACCTAAAAATCTTATTTCATTAACTTGATTTATAATTAGATTATCAATTTTATAATATATGGGGTGTTTGTGTCATTAAGGGATGTGAAATCATGTAATCTGTTTTACCTATATTGAGTGTTAGTTTAGTGCATTTGATCCAATTTGCCACGTGATTTAATTCTCGGTTTTAGTGTAATTTTCAATTCATTAACATCTCTCCCGGTTATGAATATCTTTCTGTCATCTGCGAAAAATAAGAAATTTAATCAATTGGTGCTACATGTAATGTCATTTAATATATATATTAAAAACAATATCGGGCCGAGAATTGAGCCTTGTGGTACTCCAAAGTTGACATTATTATAAGCAGATGATGTGTTGTTGTTATACTGTATATTGTTGTCTATTACTAAATAACTCTTAAACCAGTTGTTAGCCGTACCTCGAACTCCATACACTTAAGTTTATCTAATAGTATAATGAGAAATTGTATCAAAAGCTTTTGTCATGTCACAAAAGATTATTATTTGGTATTGCTTACTGTCAATAGCTTCATAAATGTTTTGGATGAGCTGGTGTACTGCTAACTCATTGTTATAGTTGGGTCTGAATCCATAACTGATGTTCAGATAATAATGAGTTTTTGCAATAAATAGTCCATGAATCTCAAAAGCCATAATTTTTTCAAAAAATTTTACTTAAGCTTGGCAAAACTGATATAGGTCTGTAGTTCTGGTGGAGAGATTTATCACCTTTTTTTAATATGGGAATAACTCGTGCTATCTGAAGCTGTTTTAGGAACAGTCCTTCTTCAAATGATCTGTGATTATGTGTTGTAAATATGGTGACACTATGCTGCTGCATTTTTTTATTATCTTTATATCTATGGTGTCATACCCTGGGGAAGTTAGTTTCAGATTTTTATTATAGCTTCAATTTCCTGTAATGTTTTTGGCCGAATAAAAAAAGAAAAAGGTGTAGGATCAGGTAAGTAATTATTAAGTGAAACTGGTGACGGTTCAATGCTTTAGGCCAAGTTGTTAGCAATGTTACAGAAGTAGTTATTAAATGATTCAGCTATTTCCTGATTTGTTGATAAAGTATTATATGGGAATGAAATGGAGGTAGGAAGCTGAAACTATTTTTCCCATGATGTTATTTAGAATTTCCCAAGTCTTTTTACTGTTGCCTGCATTTCCTTCAATTTTTATTTATAGTGGATCTCTTTTGCTGCTCTTATTATAGAAGTGAAAGTGTTCCTGTACCTTTTAAATGTAGTTCCGTAAGTAATTGGCCACTTAGCATACAATTTATGGAGTCTGTTACGTTCTTTGATGGAGTTTCTTATACCTTGAGTTACATAGGGTTTGTCGAACCCTATATATAGAGAAGAGAGAGAGAGAGAGAGAGAGAGAGGAGAGAGAGAGAGAGAGAGCGAGAGCGAGAGCGAGAGCGAGAGCGAGAGCGAGAGCGAGAGCGAGAGCGAGAGCGAGAGCGAGAGCGAGAGCGAGAGGAGAGAGAGAGAGAGAGAGAGGGGAGAGAAGAGGAGAGAGAGAGAGAGAGAGAGAGAGTCAGAGTCAGAGTCAGAGTCAGAGTCTTTCTGCTTGGGTCGCTCCTGCGTTCCACCTCATGTGTGCAGACAGGCGTAAAGATCATGCTGTTTCTTCTTCGTGAATTCTTATTCTTCGCCGTCATCATTTTTCTATTTTTCATTTATGTGCTTGCCAATTTCTTTTCTCTTCAGTTCTTTTCCTGTTCTTCTCCTTCTCTTTTTTATTTACATTTTGTTTTCTTTTCCAATCTTCTTCGTCCTCTTCCTCCACATCCACATCTACCTCCTCCTCTCCTCCCCTCCTCCACCTCCTTATTATCTATGTCTAGTTTCCTCATTTCTTTCTCTTCATTCACATTTTCATTAACTTTTATGTGACAGGTACAGGAGCTTAATGAGTTTTGAGTTACGCTTTTGCTAATCCAAATTGTGATGGTGGTGGTGGTGGTGGTGGTAGTGGTGGTGGGGATGTGGTGGTGGTGATGGTGGTGGTGGTTTTAGTGGTGGTGGTGGTGGTGGAGGTGCTGATGGTGGTGATGGTGGTGGTGGTGGTGGTGGTGGTGGTGGTGGTGGTGGTGGTGGTGGTGGTGGTGGTGGTGGTGGTGGTGGTAGTGGTGGTGGCGGGTGGTGGTAATGGGAGAGAGAAAGACAGATCCAAGAGTACATTTGTCCGAAATTTTTGCTTCCTAAGATGTGAAGGATGGAATATAAGCGTCTAACTCCAAATAAAGCAGGCGAAAAAAATAACGACGCAGAAAAAAAAAAAGGATAGATACAGCTGGGAATAAAATCAAATAAACGAGAAAAATAATAGAATGATAGTACTAAAAACAGAAAGCGGGATGTCTTTCATTGTATATGTTTGAAAAATCTAAACTTTTCATGAAATAAGAATATAAAGAAGTAGGGAACAAGTAGAGAGTGTGAGGCAGGAAGGGAAGTAAGCGGGGAGTGAGTTAAGCAGTCAGCGTGAGCTTCAGATCATGTTATGTTATGGAGGGCAAAGGAACAAAAAAAAAGCAGCAAATGGAGTTACGATTTGGGAACGTGTGTGTCAGAGATGGAGAGAGAGAGAAGAGA
>JACEEZ010014682.1:26623-53763 GCA_016584305.1 Chionoecetes opilio | reverse complement strand
GGGGAGGTCCGGGGAATTTTTTAAACCAAAAAAGGGCCCCAATTTAAATCAAATTTTAGGAAAGAGCCTGAGGGGCCCCCTTGGACCCCAGGCCCCTTCCGGGTGGCACCGGGTCCTCGGGTACAAAGTGCCAAAGTACCTTCCAGAGGGCTCCTCTGCCCTGCCATGCTCCTCCCCTGATAAACCCTTTGGGGTGCGTTTCCCATAGCGTGGGGCACCATCGCCTGGTCTTGTCCTTCTCCCTCGAAACCCAACCCAAACTATTTTTGGTCCCCCTGGTTAGGGTACGCCGTTAACAAAAATTCTTTTTGTAAAACTTTGGCATGCCAATTTCCTATGTAAAAGGGTTTTCAAACGTTTTTATCGGGTTCCTTTTTGCTTTGAGAAATTCTTACATGAAAAACCCCTTTTTAAGCTATGTTTAGCTATAAATATAATTCCATTTTCATAGCAAAATGCTCAACCAAAAAAGTTGAAGGAAAAACCACCCTTCAATTAAATTTTACATAAGAAAACACCCTGCCAAATTCAAAAAATCTATATTTCCTTTTCATTCCCTACGGGTCCCCTATTCCCATGCCAACAAGTTTAAACCTACTTACAGCTCATACTACTAAAAATTTTTACGGGCCCCCTTCGAGTGACATTTCTGCGAATGATAAAAATTAAAACGGGGTATTTATGGGTAATCTACTTTGTACAGTTCTCACTGTGCCTGCTACAAAAGGGAAAGAAAATTTACTGCTTTATGGCACAATGCGGAGCAAATTTATGGACAAGATACGCTAATGCATTACGTAAGGAAAAAAGTCAGTCCTATTCTTAAAACCTCCGTAAATAAAACTAACGGGTTTTGATAGCAAGAAATTCCCTTTGTCATTGGAAAAGGTTGGTTTAATTTAACATTTGGGGAAATTGCGCCTGACCCCCCTATCGTTTCATTTTTCAAAGGATTTCATTCCCTGCTGACCCCCTGTTGTATTTAAACATGCGAGATAAATGCATTGAAGTTTGTCCCCCTTACATGGGATTGGGTATTTTGAAACTTAATACCCGAATCAAAACCCTTCCCCATTGCTTATTTTATTTTATGCAATAGGAAAACTCCTAAAATTAACGATATGAATTAACAGGGGTCCCGAGCGGCCATCACGGGACACTCACGTGAAATAATTCCCCTGAACCTAAACCGGGATTCCCTGTTCTCCCCCGATTTTTTCTGCCCTTTTGGGCAAGATTCTGAGCCCCATCGGGGCGCCCAGTGGAAAAACTTTTCCTAACCGGTCGGAATCCCTTTTGGTATCTCTAAAACTTGCCGTTGATGATGAATGCGAGGCTATATTTTTGATGAATATACGTGTGAAGACTTTTTCTTGAATCGCCCCGTGCCTCAAAGCTGCACACAGGAACGTATTAGCAATTTCGTATCACTCCAGGGCCGGGGGTCTGTTGCGATTTTCCCCCTTTTTCCCTTTTTATCATCTGGGGACCCCACCACTGATCATGCCACAGTGTGTACGGATGCCTCAGCCTTCCTTAGAGGATATAATTTTTTCCAGAGTCAAAACAACCCCCTTTGCAAGTACTAACTCAAAACATGACCAATTGCATACAAGGGGATTCTTTGGTACGACAACCTTTTTCTCATCACATTTCCCTTTTCTACCAGATACCAACCTATCTACATTGCAGCATATGGTTTTCCCCCCTCACAAAAGGGCTATACTTGATGGCATGGGTTAAAAAATGTTAGAGTTGATGTTTTGAACCCTCCACCCCCATGGAATTTTTCCCTTATTTTTTTTTGGTCCCTAGAAACAGGCGATTGGCATCCGGTCGTAGATATCGCGCCTAAAAGATGTTTGGCAATTCCAGGTATCCTTTACCTTTATTGCAGGATATTCTGATTTCCATAGGCCTGTAAAAGTGTTCTCTACCTGGGCCCTTTTCATGGATACTGGCGGTCCCATTAGATAGGTTTTCTAAGGACCTTGAGGGGTTCAGTACTCCTTTAGGCATTTCGCTTTCAAAAAACTCCCACTTGGAATGCAGGTGCACCACTACATTTCAAATCTAAACAACACTGTTTTCTCGAATTACTAGAATACGTTTTTGAATTCCGGGGCGACTAGTTATTTGTACCCCAACACGAACTCTCACCTACGAACACTAGCGGGGTTTTTCAAAACTTTAAAGATGCTAATTTTAAAGGGAAAACTAACAAAATGTTCATTCATAAGAAAAATATTTTTTCTTGGTCATTTTTTGGGATCCCCAAGGGTTGCATACACAACTCTAAGGGTAATGCTTGATAATTTTCCACACCAAAGAAGTAAAAAGCCCTCAGAAGGTTTTTGGGCCTCGGGTTTTTTTACAAACAATTTATCATGGATTACCACGAATTGCAAGCCCTATCACATGAAATCGTCCAACCCATTTTTTTTTTGCCTAATTATTTTAAATATGCATTAAAAACACCAAATCCACCAAAAAAAAATTTTTCCGGCCCTTTTTCCGAAAAAACCCGATTTTTTAAAAAAAAGCGCGCGAATTTTTTTTTCTTCCGCCAAACGGGCTACAAATTTATTGTGACGTCACAGGAGAACTCAAATGTAAACAAAGTCTTCTCCCTTGTTAGTAGTAGTAGTATGTATATTAGTTAGTATATTATATAGTAAGTGTGTAGTAGTATAGTATAGTAAATGGGGGGTAAGTGGTGGAAATTGGAAATAGTATATTATGGGGGTTAGTATAGTATATATATAGTATATAGTGGTGTAGTGGTGGTAAAATGGTAAAGTAGTAGTATAGTGGTATAGTATAGTAGTAGTTAGTATTGTGGTGGTAAGGTGGTAATGGGGTAAAGTATGTGTAGTATGTATTAGTAGAAATTTTAAAATAGGGGTTCTTAGTATATAGTGTAGTAAAAGTGGTGGTAGGGGGTTGTAATAGGGGTAATTTTTAGTATAGTAGTAGTAGTAGTGTAGTAATATAGTGTGGTGGTGTGGGGTAATGTGGAAATTAGTTAATAGTAGTGTAGTAGTTTTAAATAGTAGTATTGTTTAGTATAGTAGTATTGTAGTAAAGCCACCCAGCCACCCCCCTTGCCCCGCGCGTATATTGAGGGTTTTTATTACGTTTTGGGGAAGATATGACATTATGGACAGATTATTAACAAAGGGGAAGGGATTACTGCTAGAAGAGAAAAGGTCTACGTTGTGAGAAAAAGGGATGAAGAGTAATAGAAAAGGAAGATGTGTGTTTTGGTGTGTGTGGTGTGTGTGTATGTGGGGTGTGTTTTTGTGTGTGTGTGTGGTGTGTCTCCCAACGGGCAATCAAAACCCACTGTCTCTCTCTTCCTTCTTCCTTCTCTCCTCTCTCTTTTTTCTTCTTCCCCTCTCTCTCTCTTTTCCCTTTTCCTTCTCTTCTCTCTCCCTTCTCCTCTCTCTCTCTCTTCCTCTCTCTCCTCTCTCTCTCTCTCCTCCTCCCCTCTCTCTCTCTCTCTCTCCCCTTTCTCCTCCTCCCCTCTCCCCTTTTTCCTCTCTCTCCTTTTTCTCTCTTCTTTTTCTTCCCCCTTTTTTCCTCCTGATATAAGGTTGAGTGATGGTTATCGCGGGGGAAGTGGGGGTTTCCTGCTGTGACGTCACCGAGCCGTGCTGCGTCGTCTGAAAACCCTTTGAGGAGCTTTTTTGAGAGCTGGGGGAATTTACAGATTTTGATTGCGGATTTTTTAAAAACGGCTGAGGGATGCAAAAATGACAACATATTGTTGATAACTCGCAGGGGCTATAATTTGATTGCTTTAAAATCATATAATGATAAAAGTCGGGACGTTTACTTTAAAAAAAGATGTAGAATTTTCATGGGGCTCCAAAAGAGCAAGAAATTTTTCTAAATTAAAGGCGGTTGTGTGATCCCCCAACCCTTTGCTTCCCCAAACTATAACGTCAGTTTACCTCTTCACTGATGCTAGATGTGGGGCCTTGGGTGCTGTTCGATGCAGAAGGATGATAGGGTAAATGGGGGGCGTTATTTATCCCAGCAAACCCCAAATCCCGCGGGCAAACTATTAAACCACCCATAAGAAGCTCGGGGCGTCGTATGGTTTTAAAGCTTTTCCCAATCTGTTTTTTATGGGTAAACTTCTTGTTAAAACAACCATGCACCTGTAGTAGAATTATTCAATTCAAAGGAACTGTCAGGCAAAGTAGCATTTTGGGCCCCTGACAATCCTGATTTCCCCCCAAATTTTTAAGTTCTGCCAGGCAAGGAAATTTTGTGGCGATTCCCTTATCAGGGAAAAGTGCACTTGAAACCGCAAACCCTAACAACCAAAAAACGACACCCAAACGTTTTCCCCAACATTGAGGGGGAAACGCGAAATGATTCCTTCTGTGCCCCCATCATTTACTACTTGGAGTTAGGAGATATACACAATTCCCAAAAATTACCTGCCCCCTTTCCCTGATTTGGGCTCCCCATTTTTGGGCGAGATACATATCTCACGAAAAAACGGAACCTAAAACGCCATTACAAGCTGGTCTATTTTCGACCTTATCCAAAGATTTTTTTCCCTTTTTTCATATGCTAGCCTTGCAGGTCACCCTGGGAAAAGATAGATGTTTTCCCAAGCACGTTTAGAATTTTTTGGCCTTACATGCCCGGGGTAATTTTTGCACACAAAAAATTCAGTCTCGCTGAAACAAAGGGTTCATTTGGGAAAAACTTGCCCCTTGCTACCTTTCCTACCCAAAGGCCTTTGGGAGACAAAGCCATTGCTTCAAAACTCCCCTAACAATCTGGTTCTCAATACTTGTTAGTGCCATTAATTTTTTTTTCTAGATTTAAATTTTTTGTTACCACTAAAAGACAAAAGGGCTCTAACATTGCAAAAAGCATTTACGGAAAAGTTTCTTTAAATTAAATACCCTCCCCATTGCTCTCGGAAATGGTACCGATTTAACTAAAATTCTCACTAAAAATTTGGAAATTTTTCAACAAAAAACAAATGAAACTAACTAGCTTCCCCTACAGCAACGGCATGGTAAAAGAAAAAATGGGAAAGATATTCAACCCTAGTCTTTAGCTCAACCTTAAGTTCTCACGGGGATGGGATCCACAATGTCTGCCACATTTTAACTCTTCTTACACAATTTCCCAGTAAAACCCCCAGTTTCTTTGTTTTTGGGGAAAAGAAAAAAGATACCTTAACACTCTCCTAAAGCAGAGCCACAGCCAATATATAATTTTGAGATACGTTACAGTTAGAGGGGAAATTTTTTCAAAAAAATATACACGTGTCACAACCTATTTTTTCCCAAAAAAAGGCCATGATTAATCCCAAACGCCCATCACCAGAAAACCAATTCTATGGGCGTGTATATTTTTCAGGTGCAGAATTAAATCAAAGTTAATTCTACATTTAAAGGACCTTATAGTGTCTTGCCTTTGAGCATGGCCCAAAATAACTATACAGCTATTTTAAAAAACCCATGAAAAGACAGTTCATATTGCCATTAAACGAGTAACGGGTTTGATACTGAGAATTACCATCCCCAAAATTAAAAACAGGACACCCTGTATTTACTGATGCACCTCACAGCAAAAAAATGATTACCGTCACAAATGGGGGCACACCGCAAAACAGAGTGTCATACCATTCCACCATCCATATCACTACATTTTTATTCATTCACCTGATTATTTTTCATTACCATGTACTGAATTTAAAGGGGGTTTCCTTTTTAGAAAATTTCACAAACCCACTAAGCCAAAGTTTAACACTTGAAAAAACGTTCCATTTGTTTTTTACGATTTTTGGGGGGGTTTTAAATACAAATTTTGTGACCAACTCCTTAGAAACTGTATATTTCCATTTTTTCCCTTTTAGCTCTTGCACGATAAAAATCTAATTTTTGCAGAAATTTTATAAACTAGTTAACTATTCCCCTTGAATCTATTATGTAAAATTAAAGCTGCACTATAGTTGATTACCATTTACATTCGCACTTCTTGCATGCATAATTTACTTACATTCCTCCATTAATGGGATTTTTACCACTTAATGTTTAAAAATTCCTATTTTCCCTTTCATGAAAAACTAAAGCACTTATTGTTACAGGTACCCCGTTTTTACGGGAAGCATTCCTTTGTATTAAAACATACGTGAAAAACTTCACTACGGGAAAGAACTTACGTCCTTCCTGTTGTACCAGATCATATTTGAAATAGGATTGTGTACTTACTAACTACTAATCTAGGTACTATAGCTGACAAGCAGTTCCTCTAGAACTATTTACACACATGACGCTCCCCTGTTTACCTATGTCAACTAAATAACCTTTTTCATTACTTAAAACAAATTCAAAAATCGCAGGAAACTACGAATGACTACTTGTCTTAATACAGCCTCAGAAAAAATGATTGATCGAGATAAAATTATCTCTCTTAAAAATTTTTCCCATTGACGAAAAATTTTTTACTCAGGAATTTTCTTCCTCTCAGTAAGGTTTATAAATCGTTTTTTCCCTTTCTCCCCATGGCCCTTCAAAATATTTGGGGAAAAATTTTACCCTATCTAGAAATTTTAAAAGTGGTTCGCTGTTCAATATATTTTTTTCCATCAACTTTGCTGATCTCTGAGAACTCCCTGCATTATCAGACCTTTTCCTCCTTTCATGGGCCGATACGTTAATATCATCAAACTGTGCCCATTTTTCTTTTTCCCAAATTTTAAAAATTTTTAGTTGTTTTGCGTGTAAATTTGCCCTAATGAGGATTAAGTATTATTCCACGTCTTCCAAAAAATGCCCACCTTATCCTTTTCGCTCAAATGCTTACCTTTTACCCGTGCATTTCCCTTGATAAGATTTCCCCCCAAACGGAAGCTTTTCCCTTTTCCCTCCCATGGAAACTTTAATTTTGGGTAAGTTTACTTTTATCACTCCCGTGGGAAACCCAAATAAAAATTTTATTTTCCCCGAGTGACAGTTTTTCCCGTCCTCATTCAAATCCTATTTAATGGTTAATCATCTTCTTTAACAATGATTTTTACAAATTTAAAACAAAAGTGCTCATCACTCTAAAACCCGTTTAAAAACACCATCTTTTTGAGTTCTTTAAGTGTAAACTCATTTAATTTTTTTTGAAGTCAGTTTTTCACTCGCTGATTAAAATAGTTTCTACAAAGCATTGAGTTTTATTTTATGTATGTTTCTTTTTTGGGAAAAATTGGATTTGCCCCACCAAGCAAACACGCAGCACTCTACAGTCAGACGAGGCCCTTTGTCTTACTTTTACCTCATTTTTTTTAAAAGATTACTTGACGATTTAAGGGTTTCGATTTTATTACTTAAAATGTAATTGTTTTTTTTTTTTTCCCTGTAATTTTTACTCTCTTTTTTGCTGACAGTTGACTTTTTAGCTCCCCTTATGGTACACGTACACTTGAACCTTAACAATGAAAATTATTAACAGTGTATTTGCATTTTTGGGTTTTTCCCACGCTGACTGACCATATATTACTTTTACTCGGCCTGTCATTTTTTTTTATGTTGAACATCATGTAATCCTTGTTTTCCACATTACATTTTAAAAATATCCTCAGTTTTTGGAATTCAAGCGGCCCATCCTTCCATCTCTGGTCCCGCCGAATTCTTCGTGAAAACTTTTTTTGTGTATTTACTCGTTTTACTCACTTTAGCGATAGGAATTAAGCTTTTTTAAGTTTAGAGTTTATGTTTTAATTTATTTAGCCTTTGTTAGGGTACATTTCTTTTAAAAACCCTTTTGTTATTCCCTAGCTAACTCTTATTGCCTAATTTGAGGGCAAATTATATAGGTCCCCCACCCAAAGTCAGCAGTTATCACTTCTAACTATAATAAACTTGCATAAAATATTCCTTTTGAAAAGCAATATTATCAAACAGTGTAACAGTTTATAACTTCCATACGGAATTTTTTGTTTCTTACATCAAAACCGTGTATTTTTAGGAAAAATTTTTTACATAAAAATTTTAAAATTTAATGTAATATTAATTATATGATATTTTTCTGCCATGGGCCTCTGAGAACCCGTGACAGCGTGCATATGATAGCTCGAGCGTAGGTCACAGTCCAAATGTATGGATCAGCTTTTTAAAAGCAACCCAGTTAGAAACAGGGGGAAGGGGCGGTCGGAAGCGGGAGAACGAAGGAAAGGCCCGGGACACCTCACTCAACAACAATCCCTAGCTCCGTGGCACTCCCTGGGTTTGTGTTCAAGAATTAACTTACTGGGTTGTAAAAAATTCTTTCTCCTTAAGGGTTATAAAAAAAATGTTCAAAAATGGCGTACATATTTAAAATCAGTCCAAAAAAGTCTCTACAAATATACCGATTAATATGTGTGTGGGGTGTGTGGTGTGTGTGTGTGTGTGTGTTTGTGTTGTGTGTGGGGTGTTGTGTGTGTGGGGTGTGGGTGTGTGTTTTCATTCAATTTATTCACCCTTGGTCTTGTCCCCCTTTTCCACGCGAGCTGGCTCGCGATCGCCAGTTTCACCCTCTCAGTGCGAGGGTTTTGGGGTCTTATTACCCACTTTGGGCAATGCTGGGACCCACAAAAACCCACACCCCCCTCCCCCGGGGGCAGTAAAACCCCCCGAATTTTTTCCCAAATTAAAAATCCCCAGGGGGCGAGGATTCGAAAACCGGGCCCCAAACCCCCAGAGTTTAGATACCCGAAAAGTTTCAAAACCCGACCAATTTTGCGGGGGGGTTTTGGGGTGTGTGTGGTGTGTTTTGGGTGGGGGAAGGGGGCTATAAAATTTCTATGTAGTCTTTTACCATATTTTGTTTGGTTTTCGCCCCGTTGTGGAAAAATTCAGGGGATCCCTGATCCATGAAAAATTTTTTTCAGGGTGTTTTGTTGGGGTGTGTGTGTGTGTGTGCCCCGGGTGGGAAAGGGGCTCTCATTTTTACCCGGTTTTTTTTAGGGGTCCGTCTTCTTCTTTGGTTTTTTCGCTAAAGTTCCATTGTAGGTTCATTTGAGCTCCCCGTAAGAAATTTCGATGCCCCAAAAATCTTCAATTGCCTGGAAAGAAAAGGGCCACTTTCCCCGTTATTTTACTTTTTCTTAATAAACTACAACTTCATTTTTCACAAAACACAATTTAAAAACCCCCACAAAATTTTAAGGAGGTTTACTTTGGCCCTCTTTCGGGAGAATGGGTAAACGCAATTTAAAGTTACTGGGAGAGCGCGCCGGTGTCATCGCGCTGTTCCCCCCCCCCCCAACAGAAGGGGGGTCGGGGCTCCAAAAACCGGGGGGGGCCCTTTTTTTTTATCCATGCTGGGGGCGGGCCCCGTGGACCACCGGGTGCGTATGCAGAGCGAGGCGCGGCTTTGGGGCCCCTGGGCCCCCCAGGACTCAAACAGATTGGGCCTGCCGGGTGGCCCCAAATCCTCCACCGGGTTTGAAAAAGTCGCAGCATGGCAACATGAGCACGGCTTGCTAAAGGGCAGACCTGTCGCTGGAAACACCTGGGTACTGAGGGGACCGGCCCCAACCCCGCCATCGCCCACTACGCAAAAAGGAACCGATCTCCCCCGTTACTAGTCGCTCCCCCTCCGTGGCAAGCCCCGACAGGGGAAAAGCGTCATCACCGCCCTCCGGCCAAAAAGGGCCCCTTGCACCCGGGCAGAGCTGGGGCGCACGCATGGGGGGGTTTGAAAAGGCCAACGCCCCGCGCCCCCGTCTACACCGGAGGGCTCGTCCCCCTTTTTGAGAGAGGCAGGGAGGGGCGCGGCGGCGGTCACAGACCGGGAGGTGCTTCCTGGAGGCCCCAGCCAAGCCTACCCGCAGCGGAACGTGGAAAACCCGCACGCCCGGACACCCCGCCACCTTTGGAGGGAAGGGTGGTCTCCACTCTGACCCCAGTTGCCTTACAGGTCCTAAAAGGCGAACCCACCACGGACAACGGCGGCTACCACCACTTCCTGGCCTTTTTCCCCAAAGAACGTCCACAGGGGGCGTCCGTCGTTCAACTGGGTGCCCGCCACTTTGGGGGGTGCGAGGGAACGAGGCTGCGGGTGGGGCGCCCGCGCAGTCACCATGGCCTACTCACCGCCGTCGTTTCTGCCGCATGCCCAGCGGCCCAAGAAAATGGCCAGACTTTCCCGCCGCCAACAGCATAAGGCAGCCCCCGGGGGCGGCTCGGGAGGCCCCTTTTGTACGCCAAAGCCCCCGGGGCCCTACCGCCCACGCTTCCCCCGGATTTTCCCAGGCAGGACGAGATCAAAACACCGCTAGGCTTGGCTATCGCACCCTGGGGGCTGAGGCCCGATTTTTGAGAGTCGGCAGGTGCCAAAACTGTGGCCCCCCTCCCCGGCATCCACTAAGCCTCCCTGCTGCCCTGCCCCCCATAGGGGCACTCCGGAGGGACACGGGTGGCCCCCGTTCTTAAAGCCCTTTCCCCTTTTCGGCTTTTTTGGTTGGGGGCGCGCAGCCCCCCCTTCACCCCCGCTAGGCCCCACGCCTCACAGGGGAACATGGAGCGAGGTGACAGCTCACTACAGAAGTGCTTGTGCTCCGCGGCTTTTTGGTGCCCCTCATCTCTTTTAAAAGTTTATAAATTAGTATAAGATTTTAAAGTAAATTTAAATTTAAAGGATTTTGAAGGCTACATAAGTTTTTTTTTGTAAGAATGAAGTAAAAATTTAAATAAATAACTGTAGACACCGCTTGACAGTTTGTTCTGCTCTGTAGATGAAAAGTCTTGCGTCACAACATTTGGCGCTAGTCGTTTAGGGGGCACAAATTTTTTACACTTAAAAGGGTGTATCATCAAAATACTTTTCACATCGAAAATCCTCACTACCCAATTTTATACTTTTAAGATTCCAAACTATTTACCTCAAATGGGAAATAATGGGGCCCTTATAGTTTAAATAAGAATCCTGGGGAGGTCGCCAAGTATTTCAGGACCGACGTGGTTATCATTAAAATTACCAATCTTGAGAAAAGGGGAAGAAAAGTCAAGGGGTATGATTACCCGATATTTTTACACCAAAAAAATGTAACTGGGTAGCCGCCAAATAACATGACCCAAAAAAACAAAATTTAACGTAAAATTTAAGCAGGTGTAAAGTCACCCTAAGGCTCCTTTTTCTGCAAACCTGGGAGAGGAGAATTGCAGTAACAATTTTAGCTCCGTAGTCCCCCCTTTTAGGAGCGGGGGGGTGTTGAATGGTAGTCGGGACAGTGAAGGGCCGTCTAGAAGAGAGCTCACGCTTCAGAGGCCCTTTAAGGGTTTTTGAAGAGCAGCAGGGGAAGAGTGTTGTCAGGGGGGGGGGAGGGAGCTAATGCTGTTGTCTGTCCAGGAAGCCCCGCCCTGGCGTCACCCGGGGGAAATACCTCCCTTCCCCCTGACAAGGGGTTTGAGAGTGTTGACGTGGAATAGCCAAAAGCACTTAAAACCCCCCCCGCAGGGGGCTGGTGAAGTGAAATGACCGTTCCGAAAAGGGGAGGTATGTTTTAGAGGCATTCCTCCACTATTCAGTGTTTGGATACAATAATTTAGTTTTGATGTTATTGGATTGGATTTTGGATGTAAAGTATATCTTCAGGGTTAAAATAACACATTTTTTTAACAACAACAACACTGCAGGGGGTGGTGTGACGATTACCTATGCAAACATTCAGGGTTTTATAATGGAGAATGTCTCACTTTTATAATTACCACACATAGAAACTTTATTCCCTAAAGTAACATCAGGGATGTAACTTTTATTATTGGAATGGTTTATAGAACTCCGAATGCTAGTTTTGATAACTTCACTCATCTTTGGAGTTTTTTTCTAGAGTCATTGTCCACTGTAAGTACACCTGTTCATATAATGTGAGCCTTCAATATAGATTTGCTTAATAAGAGTGAGAATCGCGTTAAGGACATACCTAATACATTTATCTTATTCGTTCTTTCCCACCATAACTAAGCCTGCCAAAGTGACACATTCTTCAGTTACCCTCATTGACCACCTATGGACAAAGAATATGAATTACGACATAAATGGTGGTATTATATACACGGTATTCAGTGACCACTTTCCTGTGATTAGTTAATTAAAATATCAAGGGGAGATATTATAATTTTGTGATAACTATTAAGAAAATATAAATGAGCAATAAGGCAATACATTATTTTAAATTTAGACTTATCTAGATACAATTAGGAAATAATTTAATAGCAATGCAGACATTATACAATGAAATATTTAACAATTATATTGATAATTTGGTAACATATATAACAACATGAAATCTTTAACAATTATATTGATAATTTGGTAACATATTGCCACGTCCCGCCCCTATTGTCCTCAGCTGGGCTTCTAACACCTGTTCCGGGCTGGTCTCGGGAGAGCAATGAAGCAGGCAGGTGCCAGACAGAGATGGGACGCGTAACAAGCTTACCGGGTTCGTGCTGGAAACTGAGACTTACCAGGTAGCTTTCCTACCGTCTGGCTATTCTCACCACACTTAGGGGAAGGCCTTAGGCAACCACAAGGGTCCTTTTCTGCCGTATATTCAAGTAGCTAGTAAGTACAAATTCAAGGTCAGTATAGGCCACAGGCATGACGAACGGGGAACACCTCACCACAGTTTTTCACTTTCAATGCCTCTCTCCCTTTAAACACACAGGCCACAATACAGTCATGGTCTCTTACCACAGTCACTAACTCGAGGGAAAAAAATCCTGGGCCTTACAAAGGCGAAGGAAGCAACACAGAACACTTTTAGGCTAGGGAGGACGGCGCGCGGGATCCCTCTCTGTTTTTTCGCAGGCTGCCTCTCTGTTTTGGGGGCGTCGCTCGACTCTTTTCTACTAACACTGCCACAGGCGGACCCCCCTCACTAAAAATATTTCCCCCTAATATCGAGACATTCTCCCCCTCGTAACAATATATAAAAAATTTTTTCTTGAAAAAATTCAAAATAAAAGCAAAGCACATTGGAAAGCCTACTGCCTTACATTACTGCAGCAATAATAAATATATTAACAAAGGAGCAAGTTACAAAATCTATATGCTAAATGGCCAATCACATAGGGTAAGATTTAAAAGAATACAGGAAATGCTAACATCATTAAATAGAACAGTTAACTAAATTATTTCAAAATAAAAAATGGAGAATAGAGGGAACACAAAGAAGACCTGGGAAATTATAAATGAAAAAATGGAGATAAATAGACCTCAATTCCCATCATTAAGGGACTGGCCACAATAAGCCATATCAAATGATGTTGCCATCGCAGGGGCTTTTTAATAACCATTTATGTTTTGTTGTCGGTAGCCTGGAACAAAACTTACAAAACACCATTTTTTTGTTAACACTGCATGCCTGATCCAGTACAATTTTCAACCCAACCTTACCTTACTTACATGAAATTACAAATGTTTAAAAAAAAACATGCAGAAAACATTATCTAGTCATGATGGAGTAAACACAACAGAATATCAAAGAATGTTGTAATGAAATCTCCCCCACACTTACTTAAATGACTTCATAAACAATCATTAAAATGGTATATTTCCCCATAAACTTCAGATTGCCAGAGTAGTCCCGATTTTTTAAAAGGGGATAATCACTCTCCTAAAAAATTTACAGAACGTGTATCAGTACTGTTCGTTTTTAGTACAAACTTTGAGAAGATTTGGATAACTAGAGTATTTAATTACCTTTCCCAATACTCGTTGTTAAAAGAGTGCGAATTTGGATTTAGACCCGAATTCTCGACTAAACTTGCAAGTCAACATCTTTGTCGGAACATTTACAAAGCAATAGTTGCTAAAACGTTTCATGTAACCGTATTTGTGATTTTTCTAAACCTTTTGACAACATTTCACATCACATATTATTAAATATATATTATTAAATATATAATCACTTAAGTAAGTGATTGAATGCTGAAATTTTGTAAGGCAGTGAGAAGGAAGGCATAAGTTATCACGGTGGCGGGTGGTATAGCCATGGGATGGAAGAGGGTTGTGTAGATCATTATTGTTTGTATACATGAAGGTGGCAATTGGAAGTTTGGATATATCATCTATTTTGAATTTGTTTTATTTGTCTAAAGAGTGACTAGTATTTCTAAGTAATTACGGTTAGTTATTATCCCTACAATTTTTTGAGTTGTTGTAATTTTAAAGGAATTAGATAGGTTGCAATATGTTGCGCACCATATGGGGCTACAGTAGGTATGTAGAGGGTATACGTGAGCGTAATAAACATTTAAGTACATCTATTGGCATGAAATCTTTAATTTGATACAGTAAAGCAATATGTCTCGAGATTTTTTAAGTGAATTATTTATGTGATACTTAAAAGTTAATGAGTCATCATAAGTGACACCAAGACACTTTATTTGGTTTGTTTTTGAAAAAAATTGTTATTTAATTGAAGTTGTGGAAGATTTAGTTTGTTTTTCGATGTAAATGGCATAAAGTGAGTTTTACTGTTGCTGATAGTAGGTCTATTGCACACGCACCATTGATAGAGTTTTTCTAGTTCATTGTTGGCATTGAGCTGTTCTGGGCATGGACTAGTTAAGTACATTGTCATGTCATCAGCAAATAAAAGTGTTTTAGATTCAGTTAAATTATCTGTAATGTCATAAATCAAAATAATATAGGACCTATTACCTAACAATTTATTACACTCAAAGAGCGGCAGACCCAGTACATGAAAATGGAGATTACACATGTTACGTGACACGCAGGACACGCCGACAGACGTACAGAGACGGACATCAAACCCACCAAAATGGGAGCATATTGACTTAAGAATACAATCATAAGGAGACACAGCAGAGGAAAGGTCCATAAGGCCGAACATAAATAACCGTGCACCCGTGCCTCGCAGGGCAACAACAGTCCCATGAAGGAAAATAACAATTGGGTATACTAGTCCTTGAGCCAACCGGCCATATTTTGAAGTGAATGCTCCGGCGGGGGGAGTAATTCTCATTATGATTTTCCATTAGGGCAATATCTCAGGTATCAGAAAATGCATGATGGACATCTGAGAACGGTAGCTTAGTGCCCGGATGGACGCCATCTTTGAAACCACCCAGCGCGAAAATGCCCATTTGGTGGGGTACATTGTTGCACGTGTATCTGGACTTCTATACTAGCTATCGATGTGCGGTTGACGACTGAATGAATACGTCCAATGTATTCCGTCTAATGTGTACCGTCTAATTAAAAAATAATATGAAGCATTTTGTTATAGATTAATTATTATAAAAATCAATTATAAAAAAAAAATCATATATTTTTCAATATTTTATTATTAGACTTGTACTTTTTTTAGTGAAACAACACTGGTATGATTTTCCAAAATTTATTCATTGGCTACACCGTTTATCTGTCTATAAAAATAACTCAACAAGTACAACATATCATCCACCACGAGTTTACAACAAATATATATAAAGAGGCATAAAATGACAGGCCGCCGCTGGCATTATCTATTCTGACGATAACGCAAGTTAGGAATGTCGTACGGAGAGGCTTTTAACACCATACGATATCTAATAAGCAGGCGGAAATTGTTACATAGGAAATCTGCACTTTGGTGGCCATCTTGGATTTCAAAATGGCCGCCAATTATTTTAATTATTCATTACTAGAGTTTGGAAAAAACGTATGGAGCTGATTTTAACACCATACGATGTTATTCCTAATAAGCAGGGGGAGGTATCTTTTGAACATGTCATGTTTTAGTCAAATAACCCCGGGTTGATCTTCCAAATTATACATTTTGTTAAATCTGTTTATACAGATTTTCAGGAAATTTGGCCTGCATTATAATAGAGAAAAAACATATGCTATACAATATACAGTGCACACAAAGTTATCTCAGAGTCGCCATCAGAGTCTTTGGGCATCCTGAGCCACGATAGCATCATCCTGCACCACGCTGGAGCATCCCTGCAGCTTACACACAACAGTGCACTTAAACCCCATTCAGTATGCGGAGCAATCGACGGTCGACACGTCCTTCTGCATGTGCATGAGATGAGATTCAAGACGACATCTGGAGCTGGTAGCCCGCCATCCATCGGATTTTGAGCGAACCGCCATCATCGAGTTTCCCAACCATGTCCTGCTGATGGTGCTGGGACGCCCTGGCAGGTTTTCAAGGCTGCGTCGCCAGATACCCGCCTGATAGTTGGCCCTAAGCGTATGCTGCATAAAGGAGTCTTCACAAGGCGGCAATTGTCCAGATTCGATCTGGCCCTTCTTTGCACAGAACATGTGATAACGGAGTGAATTAGCACCGACGATCTTCGTGTTCCTGGCGTACAGCTGACACGTAAAGGGCCCTTTGAATGCTTTTTGAAGACGTCTGTTGGTACATTCCACGAAGATCCCAGATCTGTGAAGCTTGAAGATACAGATCATTCGTTTGCACAAGCTTCAAAGCCTTTATCTTTCCTTTGGCTAGCCAGAGCACTAACAGTGCCCACACCCGCTCCATGCATGAAGCCCTGGCAATGCACTGCAAACTCCAGACCCCAATACCGCAGCCATTTCCAACGTCAATCATTCTGACTCGAACCTTTGTTCCTCGTCTGATGAAGAGCTGACTATCGATGGTTCTGCTGAGATGAAGACTGATGATCAGAACGTCGGTGTCATCTGCCACTAAGATGATCGTCTTGTAGTGGGTAGCGGCGTGCTTTGGGTGGAGAAACATACGCGTGTTGCTTCCTCGTGGCTACATTCGAGTGCTTGCACCAACTTCCACCTATCGCGGGTCAGTACCAGACATTTTTCACCACAGGTGACAACAGGTTCTGTTGCCTAGCTTTTCGCGATTTGTTTCATGTTTCCACACTCCGCCAGAAACACAACCAGTTTCTCCTTTGTCTGGCTGCAAGCAAGGAGACGCCCCCAAAGTTCATGATTTTGTGGTGCGGGTCTGATCTCGCTAAACTGATGCCTTTCTCCAGGAAAGTTGGCTGCGGTATGGGGGTCTGGAGTTTGCAGGTGCATTGCCAGGGCTTCATGCATGGAGCGGGTGTGAACTGGTTGTGCCTCGGGCTAGCCAAGGAAAGATAAGGCTTTGAAGTTTGTGCAAGCGAAATGATCTGTATCTTCAAGCATTCACAGATCTGGGGATCTTGTGGAATGTACACAGACGTCTTAAATAGCATTCAGGCCTTCACGTGTCAGCTGTACCCAGGACACGAGATCGTCGGTGCTAATTCACTCCGTATCACATGTTCTGTGCAAAGAAGGGCCAATCAAATTTGGAAAATTTGCCGCCTTGTGAAGACTCCTTGATGCAGGTAAATGACGAAATTGGGGTAACTGGTCTGGGTATTATGACGGTCAACGTTACTTGAATGATATTATTTGGGATGATTTGATAAAGATTTCAACTTGAATGGAGGTTTAATTTTTTTTAAGTCCTTCTGACTTCACTATATGATTATAGTTTACCACTTCTCAACTCGGAGAGTACTGAACAAGGGGGTATACTTAAGGGAAAGGATAATAAGGTTTAGGTTAGGGTTTTGGCTGCCACCAGCCCTACGAGTATTTCACTATGATTACCCCCGGGAGCACGTAGATTAAATTAATATTAGTTTGATCTTGTATCGTGGGTGGTACGAGGGGGTTTACCTAATAAAGGCGGAACTCTTTTGGAGTGTGGGGAATTATTTTCCAAATACAGAATAAACCTGGGTTTTCATATAACACAAGAACTATATTTGTAAATGATATCCTATTATTTTGGTGACATGGTAAGTCTCTCACTTGAGATCATCTTACATATAGGTTAAAAAACTATACCGAGAAAACTCTACTCGGAATAGAAACTTGACTTCACCCCGGACGTAGGAATTTCCTAAGTTATGAGAAAAGCTCTAATGAGCATAAATCTCCTTCACTAGAATTACTATTCAGGGAATTGCCCTACACTAGGTAACATACATTAATATTTATAAATCACACAGGGAAGATGGTTATCTATAAGAAAAAAATGGCGAGACAGTGTTGTATGTGTTACGTAAAAACCATGTGGCCGTTTGGGAGGTTTCGCGCCAACCTTGAAGAGGCAGAGAAAACACTCTCGTTATATCACTTATAAGGATGGCGGAACATCTTGCCTTAGTGACACTGAACTGTACTATATATTTATATAGAATATATAATGTAATATACTAAGGGAGAAAAACCACCGGAGGCCGGGGCAGATGTCTTACCTTGAAAGCGAGAGAAACACTGATCGTGCCTGCGGGCTTTCCGCACAAAAAAAAGGAACTTGTTTGAAGTCTCACCGTGACCTTTAATGACAACATAATCCCGAACCAAATATTTATGTATGAAACTTCGCGTATCCCCCGAAGAGGCCGTCCCTAATACAAACTGGGCTACTTTGATGAAGAGAATTTAATGTCTTTATCTAATATTCACGAAGGATGGTTTTATATGAAATGTCGAAATCGAACAAACTATTTCAGAGTGGAGTGGTATGGAAATGTGTTTAGAACTTGGTAGGCTTTCATTTTAGGTGTACATTTATACACGCCATATATGACCATAACCGATAACATAGGGATTATTTTGAAAGCCATGAGGATTTTAGGAGGCCCCCTAAATCTGAGAAATGGTTTGGAAGAAGAAAAGAATGAATATTTTATGGTGATCGCAGAATAATTATTCCAGGGAAACTTCCTCGCACAGGGGTGTCGAAGAGAGAATTTGAAGAACGAAAGAAGATAGAACAAATGCGTCTAGGTGGCCAACTGAGACGAAAAGATGCGGAAAAAAAGAATACATGAGTAATATGTAAACTGAGAAAGAATTACTTACAAGACATAACTCGGGGAATTTTATATAATATACCAATTATCATCTCCCGAAAAATGGCATTAACGCGTCTTTTCTCCGGAAAATTAATCTATGGTATCAAGTAATACTTACGGATCAGGTTTCCGTTTTTAAACTGGTCAAGAGGAAGTTGTAGGGGACATTTAGAGTGAATTTAAGGAAATTCTTCTGTTCTTTGAAAACGGGGTCGTTTGTGTTTTACCCCAAAAATCCAATGAAAGGAATTTCCCAGTCAACCTGATCCCTGGGTAATAAACGTGACCGTCACCTTGACTTAGTCCGTATTCCTCGTGCAGAGATTACCCAGAGGCGCACGCGGCTACTCTGGTAAATAAATAAACCCAACAGGTCCTGAAATACTCGCACACACCGAAAGCTGTTGACTGTAAAGTGAGTCGCTTTAGTACTACTAACTCGAATTAATACTCCTCCCCTGAACCAGGCTTCGCCCGTGGGGATCAGACGCTCCGACTTCTAGCCCTGAGAAATTTCCTAGACCAATTGCTTCATCTAGTCTGACACTACCTCACCTTGACCACTAAGTTACATTGAACACTTTTCGCTTAATCTCACCTGAATATACCTGGTCGTGTTGATGTAACTTGATTAAATCTTGAAGACTCACCGAACCAGACTGAGGTCTTTTATGATTCAACTGAGACTGGTATTCCAATCACCTCTTACCTGGATATACTAAAAACTTACTGACCCTCAATTTGTTTTGAATCCTGGTCAATTTTTTCCATTTAACACTTTTCTATTTGATTTACACAAGAGTATAACCGGGTGACGCAAACCAACTACCCTAACAGAGTAGGTATTAAACTTTCAAATTTAAAAAAATAAAAATTTCAACGTTCATAAAATAAATTTTCAATTTTCATGTTCAAAATAATTCTTCCTCGTTTTTCTAATTTAACACTATTGGATACCGAATTTTTTCATCTTGTTGTTGAGGGTGACATCATGGGTCTTGTTGACGCCGGTACTTTTTGATGGCCTTCAGCTCTTCACAACGTTTCCCGGGAAACCCCGTAGGTTCTTGGAAGCTAAGAGTGTGCCCATTCCTGACCGGTGTCGCTGTATCCTCCGTCTCCGTAGCTGTTGGGTCACCGCTGTTGTTCTGTTGGTTGTTGCAGGACACGGTGGCGGCGGACAGGCAGTTCAGACGCCCCTTGATTCCTGCACGGCCATTATGTACAGGTTCTTGGCGCCTGTGTTGTCAGCGCAGCTCATGTCGGTGACGGGTAGACCGAGGGAAAACCAGGACTTCCCTCCCGACGAGGCTTCACGTCCTCTCTCTGCCATGGGGGTGGTTGCAGCTAGATGTGGCGCTTATAGCGGCTAGGAACGGCGGCTGTAGCGGTGAACGTGGCTGCTAGCTGAGGCGAGCGTCGCTGTGATGGGCGGGGGAAAGTTGAGGGGGAGCTTGGCATCGAGGCGCGCGACAGGCCAAAGGGGCGCGGCGAAGGGCCTGGCGGCTGGGACGCGCGGTATGTTGCTGGCTGTGTCGGCTAGGCGTGGCGGCTGGCTGGCTGTCCAGGCTGGCGGAGTTGACGGCTAGATGCGGCGGCTACGGCTTGCTTCTTACAGCTCACGCTCACATGGTCAGGGTTTCATGTATGTATTATGTTTGGTTTATGGGGGGAGAGACCCTAATAAGCCTACTATAATGATCGATTACTATTTTGAAAATTTACTGAAATTTGACTATCTTGCTATTTATTTTTCCAGGGGCGATTCTGTTGCTGTTATTTTAGGAATAAAAATACCCCCGCTATAGTCACCAGTGTCATGACAGAAATTGGGGTTTTATGGTATGGGGTTTTATGACTGGTCAACGTTACTTGAATGATATTATTTGGGGGTGATTTGATAAAAGATTTCAACTGAATGGAGGATTTAACTTAGTCTTCTGACTTCACTATATGATTATAGTTTTACCACTTCTCACTACGGAGAGTACTGAACAAGGGGGGTATACTTAAGGGGAAAGGATAATAAGGGTTTAGGTTATGGGATTTGCTGCCACCAGCCCTGACGAGTATTTCACTATGATTACTCCCGGAGCACGTTAGATTAATATTAATATTAGATTGATCTTGGTAGTCGTGGTTGGTACGAGGGGTTTATACCTAATAAAGGCGGAACTCTTTTGGAAGTGTGGGGAATTATTTTCCTAATACAGAATAATCACCTGGGTTTTCATAATAACACAAGAACTATATTTGTAAATGATATCCTATTTATTTTGGTGACATGGTAAGTCTCTCACTTGAGATCATCTTCAGCATTTTAAGGGTTAACACTATACCGAAAAACTCTACTCGGAAATAAGAAACTTGACTTCACACCCGACGTAGGAATTTTCCTAAGTTATGGGGATAAAGCTCTAATGAGCATAAATCTCCTTCACTAGAATTACTATTCAGGGAATTGCCCTACACTAGGGAAACATTTCACTTAATATTTTATAAATCAACACATGGGAAAATAGGTATCTAGTAGAGAAAGAAAATGGCGAGACCAGTGTTGTATGTGTTAAAAGTAAGACATGTGGGCCCTTTGAGGAGGTTTCGCGCCACCTTGAAGAGCGCAGAGAAAACACTCTCGTTAAAATCACTTATAAGGGTGGGCGGAACATCTATGCCTTAGTGACACTGAACTGTACCTATAATTTATATAGAAAATATATAGATGTAATATACTAAGTGAGAAAAACCACCGGAGCCCGGGGGAGATGTCTTACCTTGAAGAGCGCAGAGAAAACACTGACTCGTGCCCTGCGGGCTTTCCGCACCCAAAAAAAAGGAACTTGTTTTTAAAGTCTCACCGTGACCTTAAATGAACAACTTATAATCCCGAACCAACTATTTAAGTAATGAAACTTTTGCGTATCCCCGAAGAGGCCGTCCCTAATACAAACTGGCTACTTTGATGTAAGAGAAATTTAATGTCTTTAATCTAATATTCACGAAGGATGGTTTTTTATGTAATGTCGACAATCCGAACACCTATTTCAGAGTGGAGTGGTATGGAAATCGTGTTTAGAACTTTGGGAGGCTTTCATTTTAGCGTGTATCATTATTACACCGCCCATATATGACCATAACCGATAAAGGGTAGGGATTATTTTGAAAGCCATGAGGATTTTAGGAGGCTCCTAATCTGAGAAGAGGTTTGGGAAAGAAAGAAAAAATGGAATACGTTAGTTATGACTGATCGCAGAATAATTATTCCACGGAACTTTCCTCGCACAAGGGGGGGTCGGAAGAGAGGAAGTGAAAGAACGAAAGAAGATAGAACAAAAATGGCGTCTAGGATGGCCAAACTGAGACGAAAAGATGGCGGAAAAAAAGAAATACGATAAGTCTATGTGAAACTGAGAAAAAGAATACTTACAAGACATAACTCGGGAATTTTATAATAATAATACTCATACTATCATCTCCCAATAATGGGCATTACGCAGCATACGCTTAGGGCCAACTATCAGGCGGCTATTGGCGAAGCAGCCTTGAAAACCTGCCAACGTCCCAGCACCATCAGCAGGACATGGCTGGGAACTCGATGATGGCGGTTCGCTCAAAATCCCGATGGATGGCGGGTCTACCAGCTCCAAAATGTCGTCTTGAATCTCATCTCATGGCACATGCAGAAGGACGTGTCGACCGTCAGATTGCTCCTGCATACTGAATGGGTTGAAGTGCACTGTTGTGTGTAAGCTGCAGGGATGCTCCAACATGGTGCAGGATGATGCTATCGTGGCTCAGGATGCCAATGACTCTGATGGCGACTCTGTGATTACTTTGTGTGCACTGTATATTTTTATAGCATATGTTGTTCTCTATTATAATGCAGGCCAAATTGCCTGAAAATCTTTATAGACAGATTAAACAAAATGTATAATTGGAAGATCATACCCGGGGTTATTTGACTAAAACATGACATGTTCAATGATACCTCCGCTTGCTTATTAGGAATATACATCGTTGGTGTTAAAATCAGCTCCATACGTCTTTCCAACTCTAGTAATGAATAATTAATATAATTGGCGGCCATTTTGAAATCCAAGATGGCCCCCAAAAATGCAGATTTCCTATGTAACAATTTCCGCCCGCTTATTAGATATTCGTATGGTGTTAAAAGCCTCTCCGTACGACATTCCTTTAAATTGCGTTATCGTCAGAATAGATAATGCCAGCGGGGGCCTAAGTCATTTTATGCCTCTTTTCATATATTTGTTGTAAACTCGTGGTGGATAATATGTTGTACTTGTTGAGTTATTTTTATAGACAGATAAACGGTGTAGCAAAATGCATAATTTGGAAAATTATACCTGTGTTGTTTCACTAAAAAAAGTACAAGTCTAATAATAAAATATTGAAAAATATATGATTTTTTTTTTATAATTGATTTTTATAATAATTAATCTATAACAAAATGCTTCATATTATTTTTTATTTAGACGGTACACATTGGACATATTTAGTCGTCAAACCCACATCGATAGCTAGTATAGAAGTCCAGATACACGTGCAACAAGTACCCCCACCAAATGGGCATTTTCGCGCTGGGTGGTTTCAAAGATGGCGTCCATCCGGGCACTAAGCTACCGTTCTCAGATGTCCATCACACCTTTTCTGACACTTGAGACATTGGTCTAATGGAAAATCATAATGAGAATTACTCCCCCCGCCGGAGCATTACTTTTGGTCTGGCTCAAGGACTATACTGGCGACCGACATCGCACCCAAGGCAAGGAAAATGCGGGCATACAAAAAGCACACAAAAGAGGGAGGAGCAAGAGAGGGACGAGCAGGAGAGGGACGAGCAGGAGAAGGAGCAGAAGAGGGAGGAGCAGGAGAAGGAGGAGCAGGAGAAAGAGGAGCAGGAGGGGGACGAGCAGGAGAAGGAGGAGCAGAAGAGGGAAGAGCAGGGGAGGGACGAGCAGGAGAGGGAGGAGCAGGAGAGGGAATAGAAGGTGAAGGACGAGCAGGAGAGGGACGCGCAGGAGAGGGAGGAGCAGGAAAGGGACGAGCAGGAGAGGGAGGAGGAGGAGAGGGACGAGCAGGTGAGGAACGAGCAGGAGAGGGACGAGCAGGAGAGGGACGGGCAGGAGAGGGACGAGCAGGAGAGGGAGAAGCAGGAGAGGGACGAGCAGGAGAGGGACGAGCAGGAGAGGAGGGTGCAGGAGAGGGACGAGCAGGTGAGGGACGAGCAGGAGAGGGACGAGCAGGAGAGGGACGAGCAGGAGAAGGAGGAGCAGGAGAGGGACGAGAAAATGCGGGAAGTCGTCACTGAGGCCACAGGTAATCTAAGAGAAAACAGGAAGCTGCAGCCGGCTAGCGAAATCCGCCGGCAGGTTTCCGGGAAGCAGACGGGGACGACGATGAGGAGGGAGCGCCGCGGTGAGTCGCGCGAGGTGATGGCCTCTTAAGCAGTAGATCACTGTATCCCTCAACGCGAGAGGCGAGAGCATCCAGTGACCCCAGTAAGCCGTTGACAGTAGCGTTGATGGCCTGATGAGACTCAACAAGAGTAGCAAGAGTGCGCTCGGTGGTGGCGTTGAAATTGGCGAAACCGTCGAGACTTGCCTCAAACGCATCAAAACGTGCTGCAAACGCTGCGCACCGAGACGTCAGAGAGGCGACGGCCTCACGAAGGGCAAGGACTTCTGCAGAATCAGTAGGGGGAGAAGCAGGAGATGCGGCGATGTCCGGTCGCGGCCGTGGTGGTGGTGGAACACGAGGCGACGCGATGGTAGGGATGGACGTGGCGGGACGCGACCGTTTGGTACAGCAATGCCAGACGCTGACTCTGGGTTCATGACAACGGGGGCACGCCCACTTCGAGGTGTCAGTTGCGGGTGATGGAAGTGGATCCGAGGTAGAAGTGGTAGCAGTAGTTGTGGGCAGAGCAGGGGTGCGATATGGGCAAGTCCGGGAGGCGTGGTTAGCAGCGCACCACCCTCACTGGTCCGAAGCAGCAGAACAATAAAGTGATATATGGCCGATACCCCAGCATTTGAAGCACCAAGGCTGCTCGTCTTCCATCCCTCCTAGCTCACAGGATGGGAGGCAAGGGAGGAAACTGAAGTTGACATATGATGGAGGCGGGTTTGGGAGGCTCCATGTGACAACGAGCCGATTGATGGGTGTCCCATTTAGTTTGAAGCGACGAACAGTGTAGACGCCAGGAAGATCCCTGGCCAAGGAAGGGTCAACGCCGACAGGGTAGTGGGTTATGAGGTACGTATGGAACTTTTTGGGCCTCTCGACCGAGTCCTGAACATCCAGGGACAAGGACAAGAACTCACCATTCGTGACACTGTTTACGATATCTGTACGTCGTCGTGAAATGTAGACGAAACGGGAGGAAACAGCAGGCATCTTAACCTCAGCCAACTCCCGATCGAGGCGAAACGTCTTGGTGACGCCAGAAAGCCACCGAAGCTTCATATCAGTAGTAGGGTTCTCTCTGTAGAGGAGCTTGACATATTCAGTCCTTGGGGCAAAAGCTGGAGGGACATGTGCAGCCTGGGAAGGTGTCCTCGGAGGATGGAGGCGAGGGCGGGAGTAGTCAGGAACCGTGGGGTGGAAAGAAGTCGCGTTGTGCCTGGACGTTTTTGCAACGGGAGACGAAGGTTCATCGTAAGTGTCCGAAGCATGGGCAATGGGGCGCTTGGTGGAGGTGGAGGCCTGGGTGACAGGGTAGGGATGGGGTAGCCCGGGAGTGGCCGCAGCTGCAGCAGAGGTGAAGCCCTGGTGTGTGTGGAGGGCCGGTGGGGGCCAGTTTTCCTCAGACATGGCGTCATCATCGGTGAGTGCCAGATCAGCCTCAACTTCAGCGAGGGCACCAGGACCGGAGTAGGCCATATCGCCTTAGCAATATGGGTGTGCTCAGAGCGTTGGCAACCAGCACCAGTGGGGGCGGAGTGACGTAGTCATGACGAAGCCAAAACGTCACACTCCTCGTACTGCGCAAGCGCAGACTCGGGAACCACGAACAGGAGGGGTTTGGCCTTGTGGGTAGAATTTCAATGGCAAAATTGCAACAAAGCCCAAAACCCACAAACACCCCAATGGCACTAAACTGACGACTGGGTCTTACTGTCCATCTCTGTCAAGGCTGAATGGTGGCAGATCGCCAGATCCCCTAAAACTTCCCAGAAACAGGAGAGCTCAATCGCCGGCCTGTTGTCTTCCAAGGCCAGCAATGGCGGATTATTGTCAGCGAGCGAAGCTCGCTGTCGCTTACCATAAGACCCGTGGAACCAAGTTTCCACCAAAAAGTGCATATCAATCAATCAATCATTGGGGGCATACGCCGGGGGGAGCGTCGCCTCGCCCACCCTACGACGCCACTCCCGGGGGTCACCACGCGCGAGTTCCCATGCAGGCTCCTTTCCCATACCCAAACAGCTCTCACAAGAAACATCAACTTGCCCCCGCCACGAGCCTTGTGGGCGCCCCCTTGGCCTCCTCCCGCCGGACTGTCTCTTACAGATACAACCCGATGGGAGGATCGGTTTCAGGGTAGCGTGCCACATCCCATAGCCGAAGTTGGCGCTGACGGACTATGCGGTAATAGGCCTCGATTCAGTCTCACGGTGCAATCGCTGATTTGACACGTAATCATCCCAGCGATACCCCATGATTCTGCGAAGACACTTATTACCAAAGGCATTGATTCGTCTCTTCAAGTCACTATTTAGTGTCCATGTCTCACACCATAGAGTAGGAAGGGATCACAAGCGACCTTGAAGATCCGGATCTTTGTCCTCCTGCACAGGTACCGACAACGCCAAATACTCCCCACTGACGAGTCCATAACACCGTGGGCTATGCCAATCCGTCGTAGGACTTCTTGACGTGACCCGCCGTCATTATGGACTGCGCTACAAGGTATGTAAAACTTTTTCCCAAAATCTCAATGTCCTCGCCACACGCATGAAACCTGTACTGTTTTTATCTAGTAAGTCTCCAATACCTGGACCTTGGTCTTGAGCCCGGAGACCTCAAATCCAAAGGCTTTGCCTCCTCGTGCAGCGCCTCGAGACCATCACCAGGACCTCCAGCGACTCAGCAAAGATTACTGCATCATCGGCAAAAACAAGATCAGTGATCTTGGTGTTGCCGACGGATGCTCCACAATCACTTTGATCTACAACCTTGTCCAATACCCAGTCCATACAAGCGTTGAAAAGTGATGGGGCAAGGACGCACCCTTGCCTCACTCCTGTATTCACAGGAAAG
>JACEEZ010014682.1:12500-15913 GCA_016584305.1 Chionoecetes opilio | reverse complement strand
CAAATATCCAATAATATAAATCAAAACTGATAAGTGTTATGACTCACATCCACCGTTATGCCCACACTAACACATTGTATAAGGATCTAAATTACTTAAATTGCCTGATGTGATATCCCTTCAAGCCAATAAAACCAAGTTCATAAAACACTACATACGCTACAACTGACACTGATTTCCAATAATTAGCTTCCTATAATCCAGACAGCCGACGACCAAATGATCTGAGACTCCCATTATGTAGAACATCTCATGCACAGCAAGGTATCACTGTTAGATGTGTAAGATGTTGCAACCAACTGCCACAAGATTTTAGGAACATTTTACCACTCAAACACTTTCAAGTATAAATCAAAATAATAGCTCTATAATGACTATTTACATTTAGGTGATTATGAATATTTTCTTTTCTTGTGAAAATCTGGGAATATTAATATACCCTTACTATATAACTTGCCTTTTCTCGGTTTGTTTTATCATATTATTTTCTGCATATATATGATTATTTTAATAAAAACACATTACCATTTTGTAAGTATTTATTAAAGGATCACACCTTTAGCTTATGAATGTATATTTATGTTTTCTGTATAAACTAACGTGTTGAGTTTATATGGGAATTTTTATTTAGGTTTATTCATATATTTTTTCTAGGCATATATATAAAATGACGTCGTACAGTTTAAAATACATTTTAGCACAGGTCTGTACAAGAGTCTCGGCTCAATGGGCGACCTGGTTCTCAGATATATGTACTGTAAATAAGAACATAAGAACATAAGAAAATAAAGAAGCTACAAGAGGCCGTAAGACTTACACGTGGTAGTTTCTGTGACTTAACACTACCTACATCCACCTTTCATTCCCATCCATAAGCTGTCTAGCCTCTTTTTAAAACTCCCTATTGACTCCGCGCTAATCATTTGACGACTGAGTCCATTCCAATCATTTAACACCCTATTTGTGAACCAGTTTCTCCCTATTTTTTTTAAATGTACGCTGTTCCAGTTTGAATCCGTTTATTTTTGTTCTACCCTACTTAATAGCCGTAAGAACTTTTCCTACATTTCCTTTATTGTATCCCTTGAATCACTTAAAAACTAATATCCGATCGCCCCTTACTCTACGCCTCTCGAGTGAGTGTAAATTTAATAGCTTCAATTTCCTCTCATAACTAAAGTTACGTAGCCCCTGTATCATTTTAGTCATCTTTCTCTGAACTTATTCTAACAAGGCTATATCAATCCTATAATAATACGGAGACCAAAACTATACCGCATAGTCTAGGTGAGTTCTGACAAGAGCCAAATATAGCTTTAGAATACCCTCAGCACTTCAACTTTTAACACTCCTAAAGTGAATCAGTAAGAATGTAAGAACAGCCTGCATTCATCTCTTATTTCACTAGTTTTTACAGCTAAACTGCTGCCCTGATATATGTTAAAGGTGACATCGAGGCCCTAGCTTTCCAAGAGAATACTAACAAGTAATAATAGTTACTCAAAAGTGGATAACATATACGTCAAAATGTACAAGAAAATAAGTAGGGCTGTGTGAACCGCTTCCATTCATCTCTTTATTTCACAGATTTTACAGATAAACTGCTGGCACTAGCTTTCCAGAAGAACACTAGCAAGTAATAATAGTTACTCAAAAACTTAAAATATCTACGATAACATCGGGACGAGAATCTCGGTAGACGGGAGTACCAGATACCCTCAACAGGCCTTAAAGCTGATTTTTTTTATATTACTTTCGGCTTATTGTGAAATAGTTATTCACTTGCCGGAACCAAATATATAACACCTATTTATATAGAATATTAGCTAGGTTAGGTTACGTTTAGGTTTAGTTAGGTTAGCTTTAGGCAAAGTGACGCGGGACCACTGCTCTACATTTTCAGTAAATGCAGCCTTACTGAGGACATAAGGATCTACATTATTCAGCAGGGATATCTTTTATATTTTCCTTTTGGCCGCATCACCTGGCTATTTAGAAAAATAGGAGGAAAAATCCATAAAAGCCCACGAACTGGCCATGCTTACCGATCAGCTGTGGTCTCTTAGTAGGAATGTAAACAAAAGCGCGGGTTGCATCAGAGACGTATCAGTGGCGTAATGCAAGGATATGCAAGGAACCTATACTCCTCTAATGCAGTAAGAGTATGGCGTCCGTATTCAATGAATACTTTAATGCGGTTTTTACTCAAGAAGATGAAGCTCCCTTACCAGAACCAGTTAACATGTTTGCGGGACCAGTAAATGATAGATTGGTAATAGGAGAGATAGCAGTAGACGAAAAAATCAAAGCATTAGCAGAAACTTGGTCCATTACAATCCGTGGTTATTGACGAAATTTTGCCTAAATTACTTCGGGAGTTTTACATCCAACTTTCGCTTTCATTAAAGATTATATTCAATATATTGCTAATGGGCAAAAATGTTCCAAGTATGTTGAAGTTAGCTAATGTTACGCTAGTACTTAAGAATAGGAGTAAAAACCTTCCAAATAATCACCGCCCAATTAGTCTAAAATCTGTGATATATTCGATAAAATATAGCACGAAAGGATAGTGTCCAATCTTGATGCAAATAGCTGAATATTGAGCTCCCTGCATGGTCTTTGTATTAACAAATCTGCTTAACAAACTTTCCCGATTTTGTCAATGTAATACATTCAATCTGGGACGCTCAAATACCCTCGAATTTAATATACCTTGGTTTTCAGAAATCCTCCGATACAGTTCCCCATAAACATCTATTAACCAAATTAAGGGAGCATGGTTTACGAGACTGGTTATAGAATGGATGTTATACATGTGGGTTGCCTCAGGATTCGGCCTTGGGTCGAACTCTTTTACTGATATATATCAAAGAGCTAGACTGCGGGCTTGTATCTAAGATATCGAAATTTACTGATGACGCTAAATTAGGCAGTAAAGCCTATTCTACAGAAGACTGTGAACTCATACAACGTGCTGTAGATAAATTATCGGAATGGAGCGGTAAAAACAATTATATTTAAATTCCGATATATGTAAAGTAATGCATATAGGTAACGATAGCCTCAAATTTAACTATTAGATAAGAACATATGAACATAAGAAAGTAAGGAAGCTACAAGAGACCGTGAGACCTACACGAGGTAGTTCCTGTTACTTAACTCTACCTATATCCACCTCTCTTCCCCATCCATGAATATATAATATATAAAAAGAGAAAGCAGGAGATGGGGAAGTGGGGACAGGGAGAAGAATAGATGGGTGAGAGAAAGGAGGCTAGTAAAAGAGAAAAAGTCTCCGGGGCTTGACCCAGGTGCTGTATGTGTTTGTATGTTGTTGTTGTGAGTCGGTCTCGACATAACGACACGCTTTCCCATCTCGCACGAGCAAACAGAAACCACCCTGGGACGGC
>JACEEZ010014682.1:0-7500 GCA_016584305.1 Chionoecetes opilio | reverse complement strand
GGGCAGTGCTTGTCAAAGGAGGCGTGTTCTTGCTGTAGAAAGTAACATTTCAGCTTGCTAGCTTGAGTGTGAATGTTTTTTAAATCTTTATCTCTCTGTGTGTAGTTTGTGTATGACTGTGTGCGTGCTTAATTGTGAGTCCATGGATGTGTTATGTATGGGATTTTTGTGTGTTTGTCATTTTATCACTTTTTCCTTTTTATCTGTCCTTCATTATCATTCTTTTGGTCTTATCACTTAATGTTTGTTCTGATGTTCTGTCTTCTTTATTTTCCGTAGGATTTGCGATGGCTACTAGTGTTAGTAAGAAGCGGAAGTACAGTGAAGAGTACATTAACTACGGATTTCATCAATCCTCGCTAATGGCATCGAGAAACCCTAGTGTGTACTGTGCTTCAAAGTGCTGGGGAACGATTCTATGAGGCCTAGTAATTTGAAGCACTTTTTGCTGACCATCCATCCACAGTATGCTGAGAAAGACCCCGTTTTCTTCAGGCGCCACGAAAGTAGTTTGGGAAAACAGAAACTGGATGCGACTGGTGCTTTCCAACAACAGACGTCAAGTGTAGTTGAGGCATCATACGAGGTTGCCCTCGAAATAGCGAAGCAAAAGAAGCCCCACACCAAAATTTGGTGAAACCTTAATCAAGCCATGTACTTTTAAAGATGGTCAAGCGTGTTCTTGGAGATGCAAAGGGGAACGTAAAATTCAACAAATTTCCTTGTCAAACCAACAAATGAAGAGGAGAATTAATGAAATGTCAGATGACATAAAGGAAAAAGTGATACAGGAAAATTCAAATCGTCTCCAAATGGTATGTTTTCAATACAGCTGGATGAGTCAACGGATCTGAGTTCTTGTGCACAGCTACTCGTGTTTGTTAGGTAGTTTTCTTGTGTGATATCAAGGGGAAAAATATCTGTTATGTACACAGCTTGAGACCACAACAGCTAAAGAGTGATGGAAAAGCTATCTTCTTTCTTCAAAGCTAACAGGATCCCCTGGGAAAATTGTTGTGGAGTCGTACAGACGGGGCTCCAGCGATGCTGGGATCAAAATCAGGGTTCCAGAAGCGTGTCAAGGAAGTAGCTCCAAATGCAAAAGGGGGGTTTATTGTATGATCCCTCGTTTGCACTGGCGTCGAAAAACCCTCCCTGATGAAAATTTGCAAGATCCTGGAGGCATTGGTCAAATGCGTCAACTTTGTAAAAATGGAGCTCTGAACTCTCGCCTTTTCCAGAACCTTTTTAGAGACATGGATCGGAGCATGAAGCTCTCCTCTTTTTCTCCAAAGTGCGCTGGCTTTCCAAGGGCAATGTGAATCGAGTGTTTGAACTTCGGGGGGAGCTTAAATTGTTCCTGGAAATGCAAAGGGGAAAAAGATCTGTTGAGTCACTTTAATGAGGTTTTGTAGGAGCCACGTCTTGCATATTTAGCAGATATATTTTAGCAGCTAAATAGGTTGAATTGAAGCTACAGGGCAAGGAAAGAAATGTGTTTACCTGATGGATTGTCTTCGTGGATTTCTTGCCCAAACTCCAGAATTGGCAAAAAGGAAAGTCGGTGCCGGGAATGTTGCCCCTGTTTGAAACCTTTCAGCTGTCCTTGACGAGAATGAAGAAGATAGTCTGCTGACCCCTTACTTAAAACTGAAAAACACTCAGCATCTGAGATCCTGGAAAGGAACTTAATAGGTACTTCCCAGAATTCGAGGAGGAAGAAGGGAAGTGGTAATGAATCCATTCTCTGGCATTCTTGAAAATTACTACCATTCCCAGTGATGTTTAGGACGGAGTTCCTTGATCTCAAACATGATTCTGTTGCCAAATATCTCTATGAAGAAAAATCTCTGAATGTATTCTGGTGTTCAATGATCAGTCATATCCCAAAAGTCAGTGAGATTGCACTTTGACTACTCTTTCCTTTTTCAACCTATTTTTTTGAGTCTGGTTTCTCCACCCTTCTACAAAAACAAGAATAAGAGCCGGAACCCATTTGGATGTGGACCCCGACATGAGATGTGCATTGTCAGTGACAAAAACCCTGGATTCGTCAACTGACTGAAAAGAAACAATATCAGCCTTCCCACTGATGTGTGATAAAAAAATGCAGAGATTAATTGAACTTTTCCCAACCAGATTCAAATTGCTAGTGTCCGCTAGTCTTTGTAGGCAGTGATGTAAGTTAAGCATATCACAGAAATCTATCAAATATAAGATAATTATGACTGTAAACTTTGTAATAAAGCAAGGGTGTTCTCTTCATCAACATTTTTTTTTTTTTTTTTTTTTATACCTTTTTTGGCGGGGTGGGATTGGGAGAAAAATGAAGGGAGCCACACGAATGTTGAGAATTCATGAAGGGGGGAATGGAGTGAAAAAGGTTGAGAACCACTGACATAGCACATAGTGAAAATCTAAGTTATTCAAAACATAAATATCGTAATTGTTGTAATAACATATATCCTAGAGCAGGGTTCTTCAAAGTACGGCTTGCGACCCAATACTGGGTCGCAAGCCTTTGCTCAGTGGGTCACCACATCGTAAACTGATAATTATATAATCAATATGTGAAATGCATTAATAAGAGAGAAAGAAAGAGAGAGAGAGAGAGAATGCTGATGGGAGAAGGCAGAACTTGTACGCAAAATTTTCACTTGTCAATCAATTAATACTATTTTTCTCTACTTACGTAGTTACAATTTACAGAACACTTCTACATATTCATTTTTTAAATACTTTTAATAGATAAAATTTACAGTGACAAACTCATATATGCAATTATTTGAATGCATAGATGCATGTATGTATGTATATATGTATACGATTTATATGCATATGTATGTATGTAATTGTAAAAAATAGATCACATCGGAAAGATAAAGCAGCTACAGACGTATAATAGGGTCGTGGAATGTAATGCATAAATCAAACTGGGTCGCGATGAAAAAAGTTTGAAGAACACTGTCCTAGAGCACTCTGCAAACATGAACTTTTGCAACATTTGGAAATTGTTTTCCAAATCGCTTGCTCTAGTGACAGCGTCATTAGATAGTTACAGTGTCAAGCAGTACGTACCTGTGGGCCATCTTTGCCTCAGCGCCATACTCCATATTTTACAGCTGGACGAGGAGATCAAACTGCACGGGCAGAGGACTCTGGAAGAAGAACAATAGTCTTTTAGGCAAAAAAAAACTATAATTTACATGCATGCAAAATAAACATATCATGCACACGATTTACAACCGCTTTGGGCCGACTAAATGCCTGATCTCCATGAACAATCAGAAAATGACTGAGGATTGAGAGAGCTATATTCACATTACCAGGATGATTTGAATAAAAAGTTACTCAATTACACGCAACCCTTTACATTTGGAAGCGTGATATGAAGATACACAATTTATCGTACCTCTGAGTCTGAGATGGGTGGGCAGAGAAGAGTCTTCTTGTTCAGGAGGTTGAGTACATGTTCTTGAACAAGTGCACCGTGTCGAAAATGGTGTAATACACATGAGCGTCTGGTTCAGAATTGTACGGGTTCCTGATGTACTCAGGGATGACGGTCATCATCACCGAGCGAGTTGTGGAAGCTCTGGTTCGTGCGGTGCCCGTCAGTAGTGACTGACACCACGGTGAACCCGATCTCCGCAGAGCCTTCAGAACCTTCAGAAGATGCCTTTGATGCCTTCGGTCGTGATGTGTGACACAGGCGACATAGTGACCAGGTCCTCGTATCTGCCAAAGTGGAAGGTGCGTAAATACATAGGCCACGTGAGATTCAAAACATTAACCGTGGATCACTGTACGTATTCCGAGAAATCTCAGGATTTGAGTTTTACGGACTATAAGGGTATTGTCTATGTCAAATGTGTACACAATAAACATACACATTGCAACAGTACCCTTACCTGCCAGCCACTGATGCAATGTGGGTGCAGAATTTGGTGTTAGTGACACCGTCTTTGCTGTCGCCGTAGACTCGACCGCCGGCCAACTCCACCGCTCTAGCAGTGTACACCTGTAAATCATTAATGAAATTAATATCACATGCATTTCCACAGCAATTAAACAATTAACATTTGTTCTACAAGTATATTATGTACCTCGTCCGTTGCCAGGTTGATTAGCTTCTCCCTGGAGGTGAGTTTGGCGACCCTCATTTCCAAGTACTTGATGGTGCCAATCTCAAGACCATCCTTTACGCTGAGCGCAGAGGTAAGTCTCCTGATTCTTGACCTGTGAGGCAATACCAGGAAGCCGGAATTGTACAGGTCATCGTACAGTTTGGGACTGGTCCTGTACCACACCATGGCCGCACTCATGAGCATCGGGCTGTAGCGCCTGCACCTGAGCGGCAAGGACACCAGCCGCAGCTGCTCCGATGCAAACTGGCACATGAGGAATGATTCCTCATTGCAACACTCCTTGCTGACTCTTTCCAACTGCTCCGCAGCCGACATCATGAGGTCGTTAGTGTCGGCGGTGAGCGTCTTCAAACGGGCCAAGACGTTAAGCACCTCACTTGTGGAACTGAAGCTGCCAGACCTGACCGTGAGCTTTGAAGCCTAGAAGCAAGACATTATGCATTAATGGGTGAAAAATATTACTGACGACCACATTTCTACGTACGTACACCTGCATACAAGCTTAAAACGTTACTCAGAAGACCATTCTGCACACCCAAATTATGTGTGAGGGGACTGGCAAGGATCCCACTGTTTATTATTAACCTAATTACCTTACGTACTGACACTTCAGTGCCACACGCATGCATCCTGAATTGAAGACTTGGATAGATGGTCAGATTTCTCTTGATAACAGGAAGTCCCATCACATCATCCAGCTCCTCCATCCTGATGGTGATGGCATACTGTCCGCATCCAGGAAGCACAACCTTCGTCATGACATAGTCAGCTGGTAGTCTCTCCTGATAATAATAAAATATGTCAGTTGCTACTGTCACATCTACATACAAAAAAGTCAAAGCATCCTATTAGCATCCTTTCAACAACTGTGGCTACCTTAGACAGCTTATCCCACATGCTGTCGATGGAGTCCACCCTCTCTGTTATGAACATAGCCTCGTTCTGCTCCTGGATGAGACAGTTTGCAGCCTCACGCCTGGTTGACGAAGATGTCATGGATGTGGCTCGATCAACGGTCTTCTTCTTAGGTTTAGCAGTGCTGAAAAAACGCATTCATTATGGTTCTGTAAGTTATTTCCATTTTAGGAAAATATTGTAAAGGTTGGCAATAAATTAATTAAACCAGGCTACACACCAAACGCATGCTCCGCACCACTTTTCTTATATCAAGTGTCGGCAACATTTTCAAAACATTGTGCATTCTTACTTCAGTATAACTCTGCGTGCCAACTATATATTTTTATTTGCAGGTTATTGATATGTGCATTATGATAACGTATACCTGCAGTGTATACATATTCAGAACACAAACAAATGAATACTACATTCTTATAATCATTTTTATGTGGTTCTTGCAAGTACTTGAAACGCAATGCTATTTTTTAGTAACGTAATAACATTTCAAAATCACCTGGCGTACCATGGTCAACTTTTTCAGGTGCCAAGTTTTTCCATGCATGCCAGGGGTGTCGAATTACACACTAATAAAAAATTGTCATTAAACTATGCTCGCACTAATAAACAAACTATTTCACTAAGCAGGCTACATGCTAATAAACAATAAATAAATTATACAATGCTATAAACTTACAAACAAACTAACTAGTCTGCACATCAATAAACAAAACTAAACCAGGCTACACAATAAAGTATTTTACTACCCTACCGAGGCTGCACAATAATAAACAAACAATAAACAAACTAGACCTGGTACATACTCATAAGCAAATAATTTTATATAAATTTACTAATTACACCATGATACAAACTTATTAACAAACTAACTATACTCAAACCAGTCTATGTTGATCTCTCGGGGGTGGTCATGGGATTCCCGCATTGTTGATTATCGTTCACCGTTGACAGGCTGATGATCTCTCTCTCAAACTGTTAGCTGTTACGTAACTATTTTCATAATACAGCTGCACGGTTTATGAATGGCTTGCGATTTGAGGGTAAAACAACAACTCTGTATACCTTCCATTACACTTGGCAATGTAGCTCGTGAGACGTTGCAGCACAAGTGTCCTTGACACGGGGCGCGCTCACCCGCGGTCGCAGTTTTAAAGTCCCTTAAGTAAAATTACATAAGCGGTCTGATTGGCCATCGTCGCCCTAATAAATGAATGTTAAGTAAATGAAGTTAAGAAGATTGCACGAAGAAATTGCAATGGTAAAAAGTGCAGCCACAGAAGATGACACGGTCTGACACCTGACTACTCAACTCACTTACTCACCGACACGACTCACCCACCACGACCACTCCTCACTTCATCTTTCACACCACCCCGTTCCTCGCCCTCTATTTTCATCTTTGACAACCCCTCCTCCGCTCAGAGGCACCACCACACGACACATCATAATGTATCAGAAAAAAAACTGTTTCTAACCGAAAACAGTGGAAGTCAAAGTAGTTGGCGTAGTTAAAGGCCCGTACCGAGAGTTAAAGGCGGTAGAGCGACGAACGGCGAGGTAGCGACGAGCGGCAAACCTTCAAATCGTTACCGGGAGTGGACACTGGACAGGAATGCAGGTTGGTTGAGGTCTCACGCGCGCGGCGATGTATTGGTAACAGTGTTGCTTCAAACTGTGTAGCCAGAGTACGACTATAAATAGTCTATAATGCGAATTTGCCCTTATACTTATCAAAAACATCAACAGAAACGTTGCGATTGGCTATTAAGTTGATGAAAATATATATTAAATGAAGTTAATTAACAGTAGAGGCGTGTATACGTAAGTTTCTCTTACCGCTCATGTGAACATATGCGGTAAGAGAAACGTGCTGGCGGGTTCTGGCAGCGACCTTGATGATGGCGGCGGCTAAAGCAATAGCCACCCCGCTACCCTGAACCCCCTTCATTATTGTCACTAAAATAACTTATTGCCGCATTATGTAATACCTAATAATCTTATACTTATACTTAAATACATATTGGCAAGAATATTTTTAACATATCTCTTAATCCCTCCAGATTAGGAATGTAATAAAAATTCATCGAAGGTTGAGGCGAAGACACGGGTATACCCATGTCTTCAACCTTCCTCGCTGCTCTTCCTTCCAAAACAAACCCCTCTTATGGTAAGCGAAGGTCTGCCGTTCGTCGTTCGTCGCTCTACCGTCATGACTCTCGGTACGGGCCAAAGTCTGACTAACCAGGCCTATTTAGATGAGTAGGTGAATGTTATCTATCGGTTGTGTCGCGAATTTGTTTCAACCAGCACACTACACTTCTTAGTGAGACTTTTGCTCCTCTGCAACCTTTGTTAAAACACTGTGTACATGTGTAGAGTAGATAAGGGTGATCTTCCTTGTGAGTTGTGCTTCACCACATGACCAGTGTTGTTAAAA
>JACEEZ010014681.1:0-10635 GCA_016584305.1 Chionoecetes opilio | reverse complement strand
AAATTGTTTAAAAAAAGGTTTTTTTTCAAAAAAAAAAAAATTAAAAAAAATTTCCAACCCCCCAAAACTTAAAAAAAAACGTTTTTTTATATTAAAATTGATACTAAATTTTATAAAAAATACTTATTTTTAGCTATTAATTTTGTAAAATATAGTTGCGAAAATATAAAAAAGCTATTTAGCTACAGTTTAAAAGAAGTATACTTCAATTTGTAAAAAAAACAACCTTTTCATGATACTATAAAATCATTGAAAAACTACATTTTTTGGGGTTTTTTATCAATATGATAAGTAAAAGTACTTGTTATATCCAATAACGCTACGTTACAAGAAACATGAAAAATGTTTCAAAACCGTTATACCCAAAATAAATAACCTCTTACCTTCTTTTTAAATAGCTTAAATTTAAAGTAAGCTACTTATGGGTGCAATTTTTCAAAAAAAAAGGTTTTTTAACTTAAATTTTGTAGGAAAACAGTATATATAAAACTGATAACAAACTAAATTTTCATTAAAACACATTTTTATGGGTTTATGTTTAAATAAGTAAAACTACCTGTATTTACAATAACGCTCAGTTTAGAAAAAAATAAAAAAAACGTTGAAATATCCCGTTAATCCAATAATAACCTTTGACTCTTCTATTTATAGTTTAATGAAAAAAACTACTTATAGGTCAAATTTATTCAAAAAAGAGGATTTTTATTTTAAATTTTGTGGAAAACAGCTATATATCCTGATAACTAGCTACGATCATTGAAAACACTACTTTTTAGGGGTTTATAAAAAATTTAAAAGTATCACACTTTTATATACAATAACCACAGTTTACAAAAAACTATAAAAAGGGGTTGCATTAACCGTTATACACAATAAAAAAACCTCTTACCCCTCTATTTATTAGCTTAGTAATTTTGCTATTAACGTAAAATTATTTAAAAAAAAGGATTTTTTTATTTAAATTTGTAGGAAAACAGCTATATATCACCGATAAATAGCTAAAATATTTAAAAGAACACATTTTGTGGGTATAAAGCATTATCATAAGGTAAATTCCTTCTTTTAAATTTTATAACATACAATTAAGAAAAAAACTATGAAAAACACGTATAAAACAATTGTATCACAAATAATCTAAAAAAATCCTATTATAAGCTTACAGTATTTAAAAAAGCAATTTTCCAACGAAAACAACTTAAACCCATTTTGAATTTCTCTATCTAATCTCTTCTCTATTTCTTCTAAAAGGGCTGAAAATGTCAAATTTTGACATTTTTTAGCCCCTTTAAAATACATTAAAACACTTGAAAAACGTTTTTTTAAGAATAAAATTGATACTAAATTAATGAAAAATACATATTTTCAGCTCATAATATTGTAAAATATAGTTCTGTAAAGTGTGAATAAAGTCAAAATTTTGAAAATTTTTTTTTTAAACTTTCAAAAAAACATTAAAACACTTGAAAAAAACTTGTTTTTAAAATTAAAAATTTATACATAATTTTTTTGAAAAATACTATTTTTAGCTATTAAATTTTTAAAATATAGTTGGGACAAATTTTAAAAAACTATTATTTTCAGTTAAAGAAAAATATTCCCCAAATTTTTAGAAAAAAAAACCCCGTTTTTACTGATAACCCAACCAAAATTTATTGGAAAAAACTACATTTTTTTTTGGGGGGGTTTTTAGCAAAAATGATAAGTTTAAAAATACTTGGGATATTACAATAACCGGGTACAGTTTACAAGAAAAAATATGAAAAAAGCTTGCCCAAAATTCCCCTTATTTCACAAAAAATAAAACCCCTTAACCCCTTCTAATTTTTTAAAACTTATTGTAAATTTTTCTACTTTAAGGTGCAAATTTTTGCTAAAAGAGGATTTTATACTTCAATTTTTAGGAAAACAGTTTTTTATTTTCACCCATAAATACTAAGATCATTGAAAACACTACATTTTTTTGGGTTTTTTAGCAAAATGATAAGTAAAACTACTTGTATATTACAAAAACGCTCAGTTTACAAGCACTATGAAAAACGCTTTCAATATACCGTTATTTTCAAAAAAAAACCTTTTGATCTTCTATTTATTTTGCTTAATGTAATGTAAAACTACTTTTGGGCAAATTTTTCTAAAAAAAGGTTTTTACCTTTAAATTTTTGGAAAAAAAGCTGTATATCACCGATAAATAGCTAAAACATTGTAAACACTACATTTTATGGGTTTTTTTGCCCAAATTTTAAAAAGTATCACTACTTGTAAAAATATACAATAAAGCTACGTTTTCTTGAAACTATTTTTAAAAAAAAGGTTGCAATATACCGTTTTTAAACAAAAATAAATAACCCCTTACTCCTTTTTATTTATTATTCTTAAGTAAAGTAAGCTACTTATAAAATGCCCAAAATTTTTTCAAAAAAAGGATTTTTTTAATTCAATTTTTTAGGAAAACAGCTATTTTAATCACCGATAAAATAGCTAAAATCAAAAAAGGGAAACATTTTGGGGGGTAAAGCATTATATAAGGTAAATTCCTTGTATTAAAGATTTTAAAAACTACAATTTTTAAAAAGGAAAAAAATATGAAAAAAGTATAATTTACAATTGTATCACAATTAGAGTTCAAACTCCTATTATAAGTTACAGTAGTTTAAAATAGGGAATTTCCCAACAAAACAAATATAATTTTCCCCCATTTTGAATTTCTCAAACTAAAACTTTTATCTTATTTCTTCTAAAAAGGGCGTATAAAGTCAATTTTTTGACATTTTTTTGCCCCTTTAAAAATACATTAAAACACTTTTAAAAAAAGTTGGGTTTTTTAAAAAAAAATTGATACATAAATTTTCAAAGAAAAAAATACATATTTTTTAAACTCATAATATTGTAAAAAAATAGTTGTGTAAAAAATTTCTGAATCATGTCAAAATTTTGCCCTTTTTTAGGGGTTTCAAAAATCATTAAAAACACTTTAAAAAACGTTGTTTTTAAGATTAAAATTGATACTAAATTTTATGAAAAAAAAAAAAATTTTTAGCTATTTAAATTTTTTAAAAATAAAGTTTTCAAACCAAAAATAAAAAGCTATTTAGCTTTCAGATAAAAAAGAAAATTTTTACTTAAAATTTTTAGAAAAAAACAAACCCCTTCCCCTTGATTAAAATAGCTAAAATCATTGAAAACAATTAACTTTTTTTTGGGTTTTTTTAGCAATAGGGTAAAAAAAAAAGTACTTGTAATATACAAAAAACGCTACAGTTTTTTCAAGAAACTATGAAAAAAAGCTTGGCAAAATACCGTTTTTATCACAATAAAAAACCTCCCTTTCTCCTTATTTAATAGCTTAATGAAAAGTAAACCTTTTTAGGTGCAAATTATTTTTAAAAAAAAGGAAATTTTTCCAAATTAATTTGTAGGAAAAAATATGTTATCACCCTAAAAAGCTAAAAATCATTTAAAACCTACTTTTTATATGAGTTTAAAAGCAATATGGAAAAAGTAAAAATACTTTTAAAATACAATAAAGCTACGTTACGAAGAAACTTAAAGAAAAAAAGCTTGCAATAAAACCCTTTATAATCACAATAAAAAACCCTTTTTCTTCTATTTAAAATCTTTAAGTTTAAAGTAAAACTACTTAAGGTGCCCTATTATTCTAAAAAGAGGATTTTGTACTTCAATTTGTAGGAAAACAAACAATATTTACTGATTTAAAAAAGCTAAAATCATTGAAAAACAAATACCCTTTTTTTGGGTTTATAGGGAATAATAAAAAGTAAAAAATACCTTTATTACAAATAACGAAAATTTTTAAAAAAAAACTATGAAAAACACTTTTAATTACCGTTTAATTTACAAAAAACCTCTAACTCTTCTATTTTAATTTGCTTAAAGTAATGTAAGCTACTTTTAAAAATGGAAATTATTCTAAAAAGGGGGATTTTTTCACTTCAATTTGTAGGAAAAACCCGCTGTATATCCCGATAAAAAGTAAGATTAGCTTTTAAAAAAACACTACATTTTTTTGGGGTTTTTTGAAATGGGTAAGGGAAAAAATACTTTGTATATATACAAAAAAAAAGCTAGATTTACAAAAAACTATGAAAAACGCTTGCAATATACCGTTATATCACAATAAATAACCCCTGACTCTTTCTATTTAATAGCTTTAAAGTAATTTAAGCTACTTTAGGTGCAAAATTTTTCTTTAAAAGGGAAAGGATTGTTTTACTTCAATTTTTTAGGAAAACAGCTATATAACACCGGGGTAACAGCTAAAATCATTTTAAAAGAAAAACTTTTGTGGGTAAAAAGCTTAACATTTTGGTAAATTCCCTTTTATTAATGGGTATAACACTACAATTAAAAGGGGAAAAATATGAAAAACACGTATAATATACAAGGGGTATCACAATTTTAAAAGGGCCCCAAAACCTTTTTTAAGCCTTACAAGGGAGTTTAAAAATTTGCAATTTTTAACGAAAACCAAAAATAATTTCCCCATTTTGGGAAATTTTTTCTATCAAAAAAGAGCTTTAATAATGTCAATTTTTTTGACATTTTTTTTTGCCCTTTTAAAAAAAAACCCTTAAAAAAACTTGAAAAAAACGTTGTTTTTTAAGGGAAAAAAATTTATACCCAAAAAATTTCATGAAAAAAAATTTTTTTTAAACTCCCTAATATTGGGAAAATTTTAATTGTGTAAAAGTGGTTTAGTAATGTCAAATTTCGGGCATTTTTTTTAGGCTTTTAAAAATAAATTAAACCCTTGGAAAAAAAGTTGGTTTTTAAAAAAATTAAAAAATTTAAAACCCAAATTTTTATGAAAAAAAACATATTTTTAGCTATTAAATTTTTTAAAAAATAGTTGTAAACAAATATAAAAGGCTTTTGCCTTTCAGATATAAAGAAATATACTTCAAAATTTTTAGAAAAAAAAAAAATCTTCAATTTATAAAATAGCTAAAAAATTGAAAAAAAATTTTTTTGGGGGGTTTTAACCCCAATTTTAATAAGGGAAAACTAAATGTATATATACAATTAAAAGCTTTCAGTTTAAAAAAGAAAAATATGAAAAAAAGCTTGCAATATACCGTTATTTTCACAAAAATAACCTTTACCCCTTCTATTTTAATTTGGGGTTTAAAGTAAGTAAGCTACTTATAGGTGCAAAATTTTTCCTTTAAAAAAAAAGGAAATTTTTTACTTCAATTTGTAGGGGAAAAAACGTATATACACTGATAACTAGTAAAACTTGAAAACACACATTTTATTGGGTTTTTAGCAAAAAAATAAGTTAAAAAATACCCGTATATAACAATAACCTTTCAGTTTAGAAAAAAACTATTTAAAAAAAAGCTTTTCAATATACCGTTTTTAAACACAATAAATAACCTCTGACTCTTCTATTTATTAAACTTAATGTAATGTAAGCTACTTAAGGTGCAAAATTTTTTAAAAAGAGGATTTTACAAATTCAATTTTTAGGAAAAAGCTGTTATCACCGGGTAAAAAAGCTAAATCCTTGGGAAAAAACTAAAATTTTATGGGTTTTAGAAAAATGAAAAAAGTTAAAAATACTTTTTTATATATACAAAAAACGCTAAAAGTTTTTCAAGAAACTATGAAAAAACCCCTTTTAAATAACGTTATATCACAATAAATAAACCTTCCCTTTAAACCTTTTATTTAATAGCTTAATGTTAAAGTAAGCTCTTATAGGTGGGAAATTTTTCTAAAAAGAGGGTTTTTATACTTCCCAAATTTTTAGGAAAAACAGCTATATTTTCACTGATAAACTAGCTAAAATCATTGAAATTATTACAAATTTTTTGGGTTTTTTTACAAAATTAAAAGTAAACAAAAAAATTTATATTTTTCAATAACGTAAAAGTTTAAAAAAAAGCTATGAAAAAACCCCGCAAATACCGTTTAATTTCCAAAAAATAAAACCCCTTTCTCTTCTATTTAATTAGTTTAAAGTAATGTAAGGGTCTAATAGGGGCAAAATTTTTCAAAAAAAGGATTTTATACTTCCCAATTTTTAGGAAAATTTGCTTTTTTATATCACCGATAAAAAAGCTAATATCATTGAAAACACTACATTTTATGGGTTTATAGAATTTAAAAAGTATCACTACTTGTTTTATATACCAAAAACGGGTACAGTTTACAAAGAAACTAGAAAAAACGGTTGCCCAAAATACAGTTAATCACAATAAATTAAAATTTTTCTCCCTTTTTTTATTACTTTAAAGTAAAAGTTTGGGTAATAAAAAATAAATAATAAGTGGAAAAAAAACCCAAAAAAAGGGTTTTTTTTACTTCAAATTTTTGGGGAAAAACAGTATATTCACCGATAACTACTAAAATCATTGAAAAGAACACATTTTGGTTTTTAAAAACATTATCATAAGGTAATTCCTTTTATTAATTTATATAACACTACAATTAAGGGAAAAAATATGAAAAACACGTATAATATACAATTGTTAACCAAAATAGAGTCCCCAAACTCCTATTATAAGCCTACATAAGGGGAAAATAAGGCAATTTCTAAAACGAAAACAACCCATATTCCACATTTTTAATTTTCTATTAATCCTATCTCTATTTCCCTTCCCAAAAAGGGGTTTAATAAAGTCAAATTTTTGACATTTTTTTGCCCCTTTAAAAAAACATTAAAAAAAAAAATTGAAAAAAAAGTTTTTTTTATTAAAAAAATAAATTGATACATAAAATTCCTGAAAAATACATATTTTAAGCCCCATAATTTTGTAAAATTTTAGTTGTGTAAAAGGTGCTGAATAAAGTCAAATTTTTGACATTTTTTTAGGGTTTCAAAAATAAAAACACTTTAAAAAAAGTTGTTTTTTTAAAATTTTTAAATTGATACATAAATTTTATGAAAAATACATGATTTTTTGTATTAATTTTTAAAATTTAGTTTTTAAACAAAATATAAAAAGCTATTTACTACAGATATAAAGAAATATACTTCAATTTGTAGAAAAAAAAACTCTTCACTGATAACTAGCTAAATCATTGAAAACACTACATTTTTTGGGTTTATAGCAATATGATAAGTAAAAGTACTTGTATATATACAATAACGCTACAGTTTACAAGAACTATGAAAAATGCTTGCAAGATACCGTTATATCACAATAAATAACCTCTTACTCTTCTATTTAATAGCTTAATGTAATGTAAGCTACTTATAGGTGCAAATTATGCTAAAAAGAGGATTTTATACTTCAATTTGTAGGAAAACAGCTGTATATCACCGATACATAGCTAAGATCATTGAAAACACTACATTTTATGGGTTTATAGCAATATGATAAGTAAAACTACTTGTATATATACAAAAACGCTACAGTTTACAAGAAACTATGAAAAACGCTTGCAATATACCGTTATATCACAATAAATAACCTCTGACTCTTCTATTTATTAGCTTAATGTAATGTAAACTACTTATAGGTGCAAATTATTCTAAAAAGAGGATTTTACACTTCAATTTGTAGGAAAACAGCTCTATATCACCGATAAATAGCTAAGATCATTGAAAACACTACATTTTATGGGTTTATAGCAATATGATAAGTAAAACTACTTGTATATATACAAAAACGCTACAGTTTACAAGAAACTATGAAAAACGCTTGCAATATACCGTTATATCACAATAAATAACCTCTGACTCTTCTATTTAATAGCTTAATGTAATGTAAGCTACTTATAGGTGCAAATTATTCTAAAAAGAGGATTTTATACTTCAATTTGTAGGAAAACAGCTATATATCACTGATAACTAGCTAAAATCATTGAAATTATTACATTTTATGGGTTTATAGCAATATAATAATAAAATACTTGTATATTTACAATAACGCTACAGTTTAGAAGAAACTATGAAAAACGCCTGCAATATACCGTTATATCACAATAAATAACCTCTTACTCTCTTTTTAATAGCTTAAGTAATGTAAGCTACTAATAGGTGCAGATTGTTCTAAAAGGAGGATTTTATACTTCAATTTGTAGGAAAATACTATATATCACCGATAAATAGCTAATATCATTGAAACACACATTTTATGGGTTTATAGCAATATGATAAGTAAAATACTTGTATATATACAATAACCTACAGTTTACAAGAAACTATGAAAAAACGCTTGCAATAAACCGTTATATCACAAAAAAATCCCCTCTTACTCTTCTATTTATTAGCTTAATGTAAAGTAAGCTACTTATAGGTCCAAATTATTCTAAAAAAGGATTGATACTTCAATTTGTAGCAATACAGCTATATATCACCGATAACTAGCTAAAATCATTAAAAAGAACACATTTTGTGGGTATAAAGCATTACATAAGGTATATTCCTTCTATTAATAAATATAACACTACAATTAAGAAAAAAACTATGGAAAAACACGTATAATATACAATTGTATCACAATATAGAGTCTCAAACTCCTTTTACAAGCTTACAATATTTTTAAAATACAATTTCTAACGAAAACAACTAAAATTTCCACATTTTGAATTTCTCTATCTAATCTCTATCTTATTTCTTCTAAAAGGGCTGAATAATGTCAATTTTTCGACATTTTTTAGCCCTTCGCAAATACATTAAAACACTTGAAAAAACGTTGTTTTAAGAATAAAATTGATACATAAATTATATGAAAAAACATATTTTAAGCTCATAATATTGTTTAAAAAATAGTTTGGGGAAAAGTGCTGAAAAATGTCAAATTTCGGGCATTTTTAGGCTTTTCAAAAATACATTAAAACACTTGCAAAAACGTTGTTTTTAAGATTAAAAATTTATACATAAATTTTATGAAAAAATACATATTTTTAGCTATTAATTGTAAAATATAGTTGCAGCAATATAAAAAGCTATTTTGCTAAGATATAAAGAAATATATTCAATTTGTAGAAAAAACAACTCTTCACTGATAACTAGCTAAAATCATTGAAAACACTACATTTTTTGGGTTTATAGCAATATGATAATTAAAAGTACTTGTATATATACAATACGCTACAGTTTACAAGAAACTATGAAAAATCCTTGCAATATACCCTTATATCACAATAAATAACCTCTTACTCTTCTATTTAATAGCTTAATGTAATGTAAGCTACTTATAGGTGCAAATTATTCTAAAAAACAGGATTTTATACTTCAATTTTTAGGAAAACAGCTATATATCACTGATAACTAACTAAATTCATTGAAAACACTACATTTTATGGGTTTATAGCAATTAATAAGTAAAAATACCTGTATTATACAATAACGCTACAGTTTAGAAGAAACTATGAAAAAACGCTTGCAAAAATTTCCCTTATATCACAATAAATAACCTCTGACCTTCTATTTAATAGCTTAATGTAATGTAAGCTACTTATAGGTGCAAATTATTCAAAAAAGAGGATTTTATACTTCAATTTGTAGGAAAACAGCTATTATCACTGATAACTAGCTACGATCATTGAAAACACTACATTTTATGGGTTTTATAGCAAAATTTTTAAAATATCACTACTTGTATATATACAATAACGCTACAGTTTACAAGAAACTATGAAAAAAGGTTGCAATATACCGTATATCACAATAAATAACCTCTTACTCTTCTATTTATTAGCTTTAAAGTAATGTAAGCTACTTATAGGTACAAATTATTCTAAACAGAGGATTTTATACTTCAATTTGTAGGAAAACAGCTATATATCACTGATAACTAAACTAAATTCATTTAAAACACTACATTTTATGGGTATAGCAATATAATAAGTAAAACTACCTGTATATATACAATAACGCTACAGTTTAGAAGAAACTATGAAAACGCTTGCAATATACCGTTAATCACAATAAATAACCTCTGACTCTTCTATTTAATAGCTAATGTAATGTAAGCTACTTATAGGTTAAAATTATTCAAAAAAGAGGATTTTATTTTCAATTTGTAGGAAAACAGCTATATATCACTGATAACTAACTAAATTCATTGAAAACACTACATTTTATGGGTTTATAGCAATATAATAAGTAAAATACTTGTATATATACAATTAACGCTACAGTTTAGAAGAAACTATGAAAAAAGCCTGCAATATACCGTTATATCACAATAATAACCTCTTACTCTTCTATTTAATAGCTTAATGTAATGTAAGCTACTAATAGGTGCAAATTGTTCTAAAAAGAGGATTTTATACTTCAATTTGTAGGAAATAGCTATATATCACCGATAAATAGCTAATATCATTGAAAAAACTACATTTTAGGGTTTTTAGCAATATGATAAGTAAAAAATACTTTTATATATACAATAACGCTACAGTTTACAAAAACTATGAAAACGCTTGCAATACCCTTATATCACAATAAATACCTCTTACTTCTATTATTAGCTAGTAAAGTAGCTACTTAAGGGGCCAAATTATTCTAAAAAAGGGTTGTATATTCAATTTGCATACAGCTATATACACCCTACACTAAAACCATTGAAAGAACACATTTTGGTATAAAGCTTATCATAGTATATTTTCTATTAAAGATATACACTACAATTTAAAAAGAAACATGAAAACTTTACAAGGATA
>JACEEZ010014680.1:7500-40993 GCA_016584305.1 Chionoecetes opilio | reverse complement strand
GGGTTTTTTTCCCTTTTTTCCCTTATTTTTTTTTTTATTTTTTATACAGTCCCCTTTTTGTATTTTTCTCATTCCCACCCTTTCCCCCTTCACCCTCACGCCCCTTCTCCGCCCCCTTTTTCCCCTCACCCTCCTCCCCCCTCCTCCCCTCCTTTTCCCCCCTCTCCCTCCGCCCCTTCCCCCACTCCTTTTCCCACTACCCTCCCAGGGCCCTTCCTAACTTATAAAAACCCAAGGAGCCTCCAGTCCCCCCCTCAGGCCCAACAAGAACACTCTGCAGGAAAACTTAATCCCACCCTTTCAGCGCTCAGGGGATGTGATGGGGTTGGGCCCTGGGGGGCGTGCGAGGGACCCACCCCGGCAGGTACTCCCCCCCCCATGGCCTGGGGGATTTTTAGGAAAAAAGGCAGCGTACAGAAAAAAAAAATGAAAAATGTTTCTTTCGTAAGTGGAATTTGACAAAAACGAACGATGAAGTAAAAGCAAAGTTCATCAGAGGTCAGTGTTTGCTTGGGTTGTTGGGGGTTTTCGTATTATAGTTAGGTTATCAGAGTTTAAAAGGAAAAAAAAGTTTTTAAAATGGTAGTGAAAGGGAAAATTAGGGAAAAATAAGTATTTTTTGGCAGTGCCCTTTAAAGTGGGTGAGGAAAGAAATGGAAGGTGAGAGGAACAGGCAAAAAGTGGAGGAGGGACAGATGATCATTGGGGGCTGAGGGAAAAGTCGAAATTCCTTTGTCTAAGTATAATATTGTATTGATAAAAACAAAAAGTTGGGGAGGGGGGTTAAGTGTAGGTGTTGAGGCGCGTAAAGTCAAAGGCGGGTTTTCTTGTGTTATGTGTTGCTTAATCCAAAGTCTTAGGAAGTTTTTAACCTTTTTTTTTCATAATTTTAAGGGACTTAAGCAGGTGCCCTTAGTAGTGAAAAAACTTTATAAATTTTAGAGAATGAAAAATTGAAGAATATAAAAAAAGGGGAAAAAGAAGGAAATTTCAGCAAAAGAGAGGGGAGAGAGAAAAGAGGGGGAAGGAGAGAGAGAGAGAGAGGAAGGGGGAGAAGAGGAGAGAGAGAAAAGAAGAAGAGAGGAAAAAAAAAAACTTGCTTATTTTTAAAAATAGGCGCAACCTTTGAACCAAAATTGTTTTACTAAAACTTAAGATCATCGACCATCATTCTTAACTCCTGAAAAAGTTAACTAATATCTTAACTCTGCTTCTCCTCCTCTCCTATTCACCTCCCTCTCCCTCCCTCCTTTCTTCCCTCCTTCATTTCTTCTTCATCTCCCTCCAGCCCACCTCTGCTTGGCCTCTTAAGCCCCGTGCACACTACCCCACCCCCGCGGGCTTCCGTCGAACAGTGTTCGTCACCAAAAGTGGGATGTGGACGGCGACAGCAAAAGTGACCTCGGCATTCCCGCCAAAAATATTTAGCAGTTTTAATTTGGGCGGGCATGCCCGTCCCCCTCACGGTGGGGCCCAACACATGCTTCAAGTTATCGCCAATTTTTCCCCCTAGATATTTTTTATTTTTATTGTCTTATACCTCAAAAACCAAAAAAGGGTGGGTGGTGGGTGGGGGGTGTGGGGTTTGTGTGTGTTTGGGTGGTGGTGTGTGTTGGTGGTGTGTGTGTGGGTGTTGTTTTTGGGTGTTTGTTTGGTTGTGGGGGTTCCCGCAAAAGGGGGCCCCCAAAAGGGCGGGGGAAGGGGGGGGAAAAGGGGAAAGTAGGGAAAAAAAAAAAGGGGGAAAAGGGGGGAAAAACCGTACAGGGCAACCCCAAAACCCACTTGTTTAAAAATTTTACACCCAAAATTTATTCTTTTTGGGTTTAACAAACCAAAATTGGTTTTTTTTTTTTTTTTTTTTTTTTTTTTTTTTTTGGGGGTTTTGTTGGGTTTTGGGGGGTTTTTTGGGGGTTTGGTGGTTTTGGTTGTTTTGGGTGGTTGTGGGGTGGTGGGGGTTGTGGTGGTTGGGGTTTATTGGGGTGTTTGTGGGGTTGGTTGGGTTGGTGTGTTGTTTGTTTTTGTTTTTTGTTTGTGTATGTGTTTTTTTGGGGGGTGGGTGTGTGGTGGGTGGGTGTGTGGTGTGTGTGTGTGTGGTGGTGTGTGTGTGTGTGTGGTGTGTGTGTGGTGTTCGTCCTTACCTCAATACGGGCGTGATTTCAGTATCCTCGCCACCGCCTCCTCCCACCACCACCAAGTGACAAGTGGAAGCCCTTTCCAACAGCACCTCCGTCAGTAGTGGTGTAGTGGCTGAGTTGGCGACTCGGGTCTCTCGTGCACCAGTTCGTAACTCGTGGGCCACACCAGACACACCCACCCACCAGCCGCCCGTCCAACGCCGCCAACACACATGACCAAGCCCACACCTCCATCTAATTAGGGTGTAAAAAGGTGTTTTTATTACTATTATTATTATATTTACTATTATTAGTATTAGTATTAGTATTAGTATTAGTATTATTATTATTATTACTATTCTCATTATCATCAAAATAATCATATTCGTTAGTTCTTTTTTGTGGGAGACTTTTTTGGGAATTGGGCAAAAAGGGGTAGGGGTACAGTTTTGGAAAACTTTTATTTTACAATTTCTTTAAGGAAACTTAGTTTTTACTAAAACCAAATATTTTATGGGCAGCCATAAAGGGCGGGGGGAACTAAAAGATGAGGGGTCATATTCCCCCGCAGTTCAAGTATTTTCCGCCGTCGTCCCCACCGTCCGAACTTGTCTGGCTCCACCCCTTGGGTTACCGGGGTGACGTCGACATTTAAAAAAAGTCTGATGCAAATAAAAATTTGTGCTGGGGAAAAATTGCTTGACCCAAACATAAATATTTTGCCCTTATTTTCTTTCCACAGAGGGATCCGGAAAAGATTAAATATACATTAAGTATTAATATAATATAAAATATATTATATATATATATAGAAAATTATATATATATAAAATAAAATATAAAATGGAAATATGAATTAGGATCTACCTAGTTAAGTAAATTAATAAATAAAATTGTTCATAAAAATCTGCCTTTTTCATTTGATGAAAAAGTACATGAAATTATCTTGAGGAAGTTGAAATACATGGAAAAATGTGTGAAAATTGTTGAAAATAAAATTTTAATTGTAGAAAATTAAAAAATTTTAAATGGCAGGAAGTTTTTTTAAGCAACGAAAAATTTTAACATAATTTTTGTTTTTTCTCCACTACAAAACTACTACTTTATTTACTATTTACAAAACAAATACTACTACTAATCTAAAACACAAATACTACTACTACTTTTCAAAACCAATACAAACAACAACAACGCAAAAAACTGGGGGGCGGGCCTCAGTAGGCCCCATACCTCCGCCCGAATATTTCATCATGGTTGCCATGGCAACAGTTGTCAATAGATGTCATCCAAGATTAAATGAGGTCTTCCTTATACCAAATAGACTTGGTATACCGAGTTTGGTCCAAATCTATTCGTACTTTTCGAGAACTCCTGTACACTAACAAACAGACAGGACAGACAGACAGATCGGGGTTGAAAACATAACCCCTCCAACTTCGTTGGCGAGGTAACTACTACTACTACTACTACTACTACTACTACGGGGTGAAACATACCCCTCCAACTCGTTGGCGGAGTAACTACTAACTACTACTACTACTACTACTACTCTACTACTACTACTACTACTACTACTACTACTGCTACTACTACTACTACGTACTACTACTACTACTACTACTACTGCTATATTATACTACTACTACTACTACAACAGCACACTACTATAATACAACAACTACACAACAACAACACAACACAGTAACAACTACTCTTACTACTACTACTACTGTACTACACTATACTATACTTATTCCACCAATACTACAACGTGAAAAACACTGGACTTGAGGGAAGGAAGAACGAATCAAGGGTAAGGCTGAGCGAGGGCGTGGGTAGTGGTAGTGGTGGTGGTGGTGGTTGGTGGTGGTAGGAAGGTGTGGATACAAATTAGTGGTAATAGAAGGAGGTTAGGGCGAGGGAAAGCGTGCGTGCGTGCGTGCGTGCGGGTGCGTGAGCATGCGGGCTTCGTGGACTGGCCAAGAGTAAGTCCGGTGATAACTGCGCCACATTTAACGAACACCACCAAATATCCTGCCGCTGGAGAACCTCTGTTTTTTTTTTCTCTCTCTCTCTCTCTCTCTCTCTCTCTCTCTCTCTCTCTCTCTCTCTCTCTCTCTCTCTCTCTCTCTCTCTCTCTCTCTCTCTCTCTCTCTCTCTCTCTCTCTCTCTCTCTCTCTCTCTCTCTCTCTCTCTCTCTCTCTCTCTCTCTCTCTCTCTCTCTCTCTCTCCATCCCTGTGTCTTTCCTTAACTTTCCTTGCTACTACCGCATTTAAGACACTTGGCAAGGCTGTATGGTGGCCGTAAAGCGTTGTTTTAAGTATTGTGTTTGTAAGGTGGAGGAGACACGGTATAGATTATTTCATTTCAGTGTCCCTTTCTTTAAACTTTCCTTCGTAGTAGTAACATCTTTAAAGGACTTGGCATGGTTGTATAGTATTGATATTGTGTCTTGTTTTGCAATGGTGGTGCCGATATAGTGAAGCAGAATAGTGCAATAAAATGGGGAAAAACTAAAAGAATATTTGCACTCCATTTACTGTACTGTGACGCCAAAAAAAGTCCCAATTTCGATATATTACTCCCAATCGTCAATTCAAGGAAGATGAATTGCCATATCCCGCCAGTCACTTTTAACTCACAATGTTGATGCATTAAAACGTTTACCGTCACCCGTACGATTCCCTTAAATATAACACCGACTGACTAAAACAAACACTTTGATCTGGCCCTTGGCGGTGATAGGGACACAAGGGCAAGGGTGTGGTGTGCCAAAGCTTACCTGGCAGAGTGGGCGTCAGGTGCCTTTAGAGCCGAGTCGAGCCGCAAAACAAAGAGGGAATGTCGCACCTCTCTCCGGCGAGGCAGGCTGCGGAAGTGTGAGGCAGGCGAGAGGGTCCTGTTTTACCTGAGAGCGTCGCCTGCCGCCTCTCCTCACCTGGCGTGCCTCACAGTGGTGCGGAGGCGCCAGGTTGTCAGAGGCGCGGGTCCGTCCCAGGCAGCTCTTGTACCTTTCATACCCGACACCTTGGGGGGGGGAGGAGGAAAAAAAAAAAAAGAAAGAGAGAGAGAGAGAAGAGAAAAGAGAAGAGAGAAAAAGAGAGAGAGAGAGAGAGAAAGAGAGAGAGAGAGAGAGAGAGGGAGGGGAAAAAAGAGAGAGAGGGAAAAAAAAAAAAAAAAAAAAAAAAAAAAAAAAGAGAGAGAAGAGAGAGGAGAGAGAGAAAAGAAGAGAAGAGAGAAGAAGAGAAGAGAGAGAGAGAGAGAAAAGCTTCTTGTTGGCAATTATCAAATTCACTGTGCGTGAGAAAAAAAGTTTTTGGATTGCTTTTTGAATGCTCAGTGGGTTAGTGAANAAAAAAAAAATTTAAAAATTTGAAAAAGGGGAAGAAGAAAGGAATTACCAGAAAGAAGAGAGAGAGGAGAGAGAGAGGAGAGAGAAGAGGAAGAGAGAAGAGAGAGAGAGAAAAGAGAGAGAGGAGAGAAAAAAAAAAAACTTACTTTTTTTGAACTAGGCGTAAACCTTTTTAAAAACCCAACTTAGTTTTACAAAAATTAAGATCATCGACCACATTTTTAAACCCGAAAAATTAACTAATATTTTAAATCTGCTTCTCCCTCCTCTCCTATTCCCCTCCCTCTCCCTCCCCCTTTTTTTCCCCTCCTTCATTCTTCTTCTCCCCTCCGCCCCCTCTGCTTCCCTCTTAAGCCCCGTGCACACTACCCCCCCCACCGTCGGCGCTTCCCTCGAACATGTTCGTCACTAAAAAGTGGCATGTGGACACGATGCCGACGAGCAAAATGTGACCGTGGGCATTGCCCCCAATATATTCAGCAGGTTTAATTTGGGCGGGCTGCCCGTCACTCAGGGGTCAGCGCCGAACACTGCTCAAGTTATCCCCAAATTTTCCCACTAGATTTTTTTGTATTGCTATGTGTCTTATACCATCAGACCAAAAAGGGTGGGTGGGTGGGTGGGGGGGTGTGTGGGGGTGTGTTGTGTTGTGTGGTGTGTGTGTGGTTGTGTGTGTTGTGTTTCGTCCTTCCTCAATACGGACGTGTTTTCAGTATCCTGCCCCCCCGCCTCCTCCCCCCCCACCAGTGACAAGTGGAACCCCTTTTCCCAAAGCACCTCCGTCAGTAGTGGTGTGTGACGATTGGCGACTGGGGTCTCTCTGCACCATTTCGTAACTCGTGGCCACCCAGACACACCCACCCACCACCCCCGTAAACGCCCCCAACACACATGCCCAAAGCCCACACCTCCTCTAATGGGTGAAAATGGTTTTTTTTATTACTATTATTATTATAAATTTTCTATTATTTTTATTTGTTTATATTTGTATTGTATTAGTATTATTACTTTCTCTTATCATCAAAATATCATATTCGTTTCCTCGTTTTTAGAGCTTTCTTGGGCTTAGTCACAATGGTAATACAGTTTGTAAACATTTATTTTACAATTCGTTTAAGACTTAGTGTTACTAAACCAAAAATGTATAGCGCCAGTGAGGGCGCGTAAATAATAAAATAGCGCTATATTTTCGCCCAGTTCAATAGTTCCGCCTTCCCTACCCACCGTCCGCCCCTTTCTCTGGGTCCCTCCTTTCTTACCAGGGGACGTTGAATTTATAAAGTCCCGATGCAAATCAAAAGTGCTGTGGCCCCCTTGCTTTAGCTAACATAATGATGAGGGTCTTTTTTCCGATATCCGGGAAAATTATATACATATATATTATATATATATATATAATATATATATTATAATATTATATTAATATTATATTATATATATATATATAAATTTTATTAATTATATTAATATATATTTTTTAATTGAATTATATCTACCCATTAAGTAAATAAAAATTGTTTATAAAAAATCGCCGTTTCATTGATGTAAAATACTGAAAAATCTTGCATGGAAAATTGTAATACATGGTACAATTGTGTGATAATTGTTGTAATCAATTATATTGTAGAATTAAACATTTTAATAGCAAAAGTGTTTAGCAACTGACATAATTACTATAATTTTTTGTTATTACTACCACTACACTACACTTTATACTACTATACTAACTCTCTACTAATCACTACAACACTATTTACTCTACTACTATTACTACAACAACTACTACAAAAACAACAAACAACTAGGGGCGGCACTCATTAGAGCGCATACCTCCGCCCGAATATTTCATAAATTGTTTGCCATGGCAACATTTTTGTCATAGATGTCTCCAAGATTAAATGAGGTCTTTTCCTTATACCAAATAAAACCTTGGTAAAACCGGGGTTTGGTCAAATCTATTCGAACTTTTCGAGATCCTGTACACTAAAAACAGACAGACAGACAGACAGATCGGGTTAAAAACTAACCCCCTCCAACTTTCGTTGCGAGGTAACTACTACTACTACTACTACTACTACTACTACTCGGGGTGAAAACATAACCCCTCCAACTTCGTTGGCGGAGGTAACTACTACTACTACTACTACTACTACTACTACTACTACTACTACTACTACTACTACTGCTACTACTACTACTACTGCTACTACTACTACTACTACTACTACTGCTACTATTACTACTACTACTACTACTACAACAGCTACTACTACTTATAATACAACAACTACAACAACACAACAACAACAGTAACAACTACTCTTACTACTACTACTACTGCTACTACTACTACTACTACTACTTCTACTTCCACCAATACTACAACGTGAAAAACACTGGACTTGAGGGGAAGGAAGAACGAATCAAGGGTAAGGGCTGAGCGAGGGCGTGGTAGTGGTAGTGGTGGTGGTGGTGGTGGTGGTGGTAGGAAGGTGTGGATACAAATTAGTGGTAATAGAAGGAGGTTAGGGCGAGGGAAAGCGTGCGTGCGTGCGTGCGTGCGGGTGCGTGAGCATGCGGGCTTCGTGGACTGGCCAAGAGTAAGTCCGGTGATAACTGCGCCACATTTAACGAACACCACCAAATATCCTGCCGCTGGAGAACCTCTGTTTTTTTTTTCTCTCTCTCTCTTCCTCTTCTCCTCCTCTCCCTCTCTCTCTCTCTCCTCTCTCTCTCTCCCCTCTCTTCATCTCTCTCTCTCTCTCTCTCTCCTCCCTCTCCCCTCTCCTCTCCCTCTCTCTCTCTCTCTCTCTCTCTCTCCCCCCTCTCTCCTCTCCCCCTTCTCTCTCTCCTCTCTCTTTTCCTCTCTCTCTCCCTCCCTGTTTTCTTTCCTTAACTTTCCTTGCTACTACCGCATTTAAGACACTTGCAAGGCTGTATGGGGGCCGTAAAGCGTTGTTTTAAGTATTGTGTTTGTAAGGTGGGGGAGACACGGTATAGATTATTTCATTTCAGTGTCCCTTTCTTTAAACTTTCCTTCGTAGTAGTAACATCTTTAAAGGACTTGGCATGGTTGTATAGTAAATTTATATTGTGTCTTGTTTTGCAATGGTGGTTGCCGATATAGTGAAGGGAAATGTGCAATAAAATGGGGAAAAAATAAAAGAATATTTGCACTCCATTTACTGTACTGTGACGCCAAAAAAAGTCCCAATTTCGATATATCTACCCCCAAATCGTAAATTAAAGGAAATGAATTGCCATATCCCCCCAGTCACTTTTAACTCAAATGTTGATGCTTAAAACGTTTACCGTCACCCGACGTTCCCAAAAATATAACACCGACTGAAAAAACAAACATTTTTGATCGGGCCCTTGGCGGTGATAGGGACAAAAGGGAAAGGTTAGGTGTGCAAAGCTTCCCTGGCAGAGGGGGGCGTCAGGTCCCTTTTAAAAAAAGCCGAGTGACCGCAAAAAAAAGGGGGAATGTCGCACCTCTCCCCCGGGCGGGGCAGGCTGCGGAATGGAGGCGGCGAGGGGTCCTTTTTTACCTGAGACGTCCCCTGCCGCCTCTCCCCCCGGCGTGCCTCAAAAAGGGGGTGCATGAGGCGCCAGGTGGTAAAAGGGGCGCGTCCGTCCCAGGCAGCTCTTGTACCTTTCAACCCGACACCTTAGGGAAAAAAAAAAAGGAGAGAGAAGAGAGAGAGGGGGAAAAAGAGAGAGAGAGGAGAAGAGAAGAGAGAGAAAAAGGAGAGAGAGAGAGGGGAGAGAGGAGAGAGAGAGAGAGGAGGAGAGAGAAGGGGGAAAAGGGGGAAGAAGAGAGAAGAGAGAGAAAATGCTTCATTTTGGGCAATATATCAAATTTCACTGTGCGTGGGGGTTGCGTGTAGGACAAAATAAACTGTTTTTGGCCTTTTCTGTGCGTTGTTTCTTAGTTGGTTAAGTTTAGTCAGTCAAGGGGGTGGGAACCCCAGAGGGGGGGCTCCCAGCGCCTCGCAGCTGACCAAGACCGCCTGAATGTTATATATTTGGTCCCCGCCGGAATCCAAACTAATGAAAAAATCACTTGAACCAAATATAACCTCCGTTGTTTTAAAGTTGAAAAACAGAGTTTTCAATATCGCAGCCCAAAGGGGGCTATGTGAAAAGCTTCCCCTTTTTTGTCCGGGGCCCCTAAGGGCGATTTTAAGAGGGGGACATGCCGGGTAAAGCCCAAAATTTTTTTCAGGCATTCTACAGGGTCCTACTTGATTTTGAAGGGAGCAAAAGTCCAATTTCTCAAAGCCTCTATGAACCTTTTTTGATAACGCTAATTTTTTACTTAGAAAAAATCTTGATGAAAACAGTTCGAAAGCAGTATGCCGACACCCCAAATGATGACCCTACCATCAAGGAGGGTCTTCTACCCAGAAAGACTCCGAAGCAAACTTGGGCCTTATCCAGGGCTCAGTGAATGGGAAAACCCCTTCAAGGATGACACCCCAGAAATCCTGGCCTTGACACACGGAATGTCATCGCCATCCTTTTCAAAACGTCCGCACAGTAAAGCCTTTTGGCAAGAAGCAGATGAGACATACAAAATCAGTGTTGAAGATGCTACACACTCCATCCGACCCTTTAAGAAAAAAATTGCCCCTGTTCAATCGCCAACCCCAAAAGACGAAGAGAAACAGGTCGGAAAAGTGTCTATGCTGAAGGATGACTGGCCCTTTTTTCCCCCGCTCTACAAGTCACACAGCACCGTGATGGGACCGGGCACCTTCTTCAAGCATGAGAATCACCATACCCCCCTTTTTTGGGCTAAAAGAGGGAAGCTGCACAAGGGAAGAAGCCATTCACCAAAACATTCTGGCCCAGAAGACGAAAGAAAAAACCCTCGGGGCTCATTTGATGTTAAGTGCTCGAGGGTGCTGCTGTGGTACACCTCCTCCCAAAACGGGCATCACTACTTTTGACGTTATCAAGTGGAGTGTTTTTTTTCCCCACATCATGAGGCAAGGGGAAAACCCTCTTGAGAGTAGATGGGGTAGGGACAGGTACCTGGCAACAGTATCAAAAATAAAACCAGAGAGAAACGGGGGAAAGGTGTACAAGGAAGGGGGCAGGCCAGACCAAGGTCCCAGGCAATTGGCCCAAATTTCCTGCGTGCCCCCACAAACAGGTAGAATTTTCCCCATTTTCCTATCAGAGAAGATTGTTCCACTACCTTCCCAGAGGAAAGCGGTCTTTGCAACATCTGGACCTCTGTATCTGCAGTGGCACTGACCACCGGCCGATGGACCACGAAGAGGCAGACCAAGAATTGTGGTCCCTACAAGATCCCTAGAAGTGGGGCCCACATGTTTGGGTCGCACCGTGGATACTGACGTTTTTGCCCCCATCCTCATCGGGAAGATCACTTTTACCAGCAATCCCCTCGCTGCTCTGGGTCCCTTCGGCGTGGCAAAAACTTCCCTTTTCCCTACACATAAATGCCCCTGTATACTCTGGGCAAAGAAAGCCACAGCGCTACCAGTGTTCCACAGCTTCACAGGTGGATACGATTCTTCTTTCTTTGGAAAAGGGGAAAAATCGGTTTGGGAAAGCATGGGGCCCCTATACCAAGTCACAGATCCCTTTTCAACTTCATCGTAAACATCCACATGCAAAAAAACCCCGTGGATTGCCGGGAGTTCCAGATGCTAACGTTTCACAGTCGTTATATTGACAAGCCAGCCCCGGGTGTCGGTGAATGAAGCAAAAGGAACTGTTCTCCCAAAAAAAAGAACGATGGAGAACTTTCCCCCCAACTCAACAGGCCCTGCGCGCACACCAAGCGTGCAGTGTACCAGCTGGCATCTAAACCTGTCCCCAGGGCCCAACAACAGACAAAAACTGCTAAAGGGCTGCGGTTGGACACTGGATGCAGAAACAAGTCCCGGGTTTTCCGTCTGGAGTCGCAGCCTGCGGCCGCAAAAGGGTGTAAGGGGAAATTGTGAAGTGTGCCGCAAAATCTGCAGGTTTTGGCGGGGGATGTTATGCAAGAAAACCACTGGAAAGCACCGAAATGTGCGCTCAAATGTGGGAAATAGACACATAATTACAATTTGAATCTACCCGCATTTTGATACGGGCTTAAAAAAGACATGGCATTCTGCGCTGTACAGGAAGAACATGATTGTTGTAAATGAGCTTAATGAATACTTATTTTTCATAATGCACCGTCAGTAATTTTAACCCCCTGTCATTTTTGAAATTGCAAGGATATGTTTTAAAACTGTTCTGCTAAAAAACTACATGGCATTCGCGATGTCCGCAGGGGGGTTTAAAGTCGAATAAATATTTAATTTATGTTTTTTTTTTACAGCCATTTGGAATATTTTGTTTTTGGAGATTAAAAATAATAAAAATAAATTGCATCCAAAAAAACATATCCTTTACTATTCTTTTAAAAAAAAACCCTTTACCCTAATTTCCACATGCGGGAAATGTCAAAAAAAAAAAGAAGGTTTTCCCTTTTAGCCATCTGGTGATGGGGTCATTTGTCTCCCCCTCAAATCTAGCTAGGAGCCTGTAGAGTGCCCGAAAAAATTTTGGTGCTTTTATCCGGCATTCCCATCATTTCACAAGCTGCCCGGGTATTTAGTTTGTTTGGCTAATTATTCGTGTGTTTGTTTGCAGAATTACACAAAAACTTACGGACCGATGTATGTGAACATTTTACCAGAGATGGTGTTTGGATTAATTCAATAGAGATCGATTTCTATAGAGCAGATTAGGATCTGCATCGTAAAAGGGTTTTTTTAATGTTTTTATTTCTGAAAATAAAGGCAAAATTGTAGCTTTGGGTTAGTAATCCAAGCTGCCTTCAGTTTTATATACCCATAGAGTACTGCATACTGGACTTATTCTGGCGCTCCGCGCCAATCCGCCCATGTACATTCGAGGCCGATCAGCAAGGGGAACTTGTGTTCCATGAAAAAAGCTGTATATCCCCTTTCAAATAGTTAGTTATATAAAAAAAAATATTAATTGCCCTGAAAAATTCAGGATTCCGTACCTAAGGTTTTTGTGCGTTTTTGTATAAAAAGTCTATGGGGGTCCAATACCCCACCTCCCTCCCCCCCCCCCCCCATGTTGTGTGTGTTGTTTGTGTGGTGTGCGTGTGTGTGTACGTGTGTGTGTACGTATGTGTGTGGTGTTGTGTGGTGTTTGTGTGTGTGTGGTGTTGGTGTGTGTGGTGTGTGTGTGTGTGTGGTGTGTCTGCGTGCGTGCGTGCGTGCGGCGTGCGTGCGTGCTGGTCGTCGTGCTGCGGCGTGCTGCGTGGTGCGTGCGTGGTGTGTGTGTGTGTGTGTGTGTGTGTGTGTGTGGGTGGGGGTGTGTTTTGTCTCAATCACCCCCAAAGGGCTTGTCCCCGGAGTTTGGGCAAGATCGCCCCGCTCTTATCCTCCTGAAAACAGAAGAAGATATACAAGGAGAAAAACAAACAAATATAAAATTTTTCATTTTTAGATTGCGAAAACTTCACAAGGCTGGGAAATTATGCTATAACAAGTCAATCCGTTTGTATTTACTTTATTATATGTCTTAAAAACACATTAAAATGAGTTGTCATTTTAGATAGAGATAACACAAAAGGACATGTTTTGTTTTTAACCGCAAAATGACAAAAGATACGTTCATGTCATTGTTTTTATACATTATACTAAATCCCTTCAATGTTGGTAATACTGAAACAAAGCAATCATATATAGAGGAGGAGGTGTTCGACGTGAAACAGAGCCTTAGGTGCGCGGCAGACCTCTACGCTGGTGAGGACTCGCTGAGCCGCGCACTCACCATCACCAACGCCAGTAATCGTCGAGACCCATTTTTTCTTTGCACAGGTATGTTGAATGTTCATTCAAAACACCTAATCCACACAAAAAATAATAGAATTAAACGCCTCAGTTCCGTAAAAACACAACTTTTGTAAAGAGCTGGGGGAGAAAACAAGCTCCGTTCCAGGCGCCGTGCAAATATTGCTGATGACGTCACGGAGGGGAGACAATCTGCATCACACAACCTGCCTTCCCCCGGCACACAAATCTTCTCCACACATTTTCCGTGGCCGTATCGGTCGGAAACGTGGGCAAAGTTCTCTAGAAAGGCACAGCTTTCTTGCTGCTCCCGTAAATCAATCAATCAATCATTTGGGGCATACGCCGGGGGGCGCATCGCCTCGCCCACCCTACGACGCCACTCCCGGGGGTCAACACGCGTTAGTCTCCATGCAGACTCCCTTCCCTTACCAAGCAACTCTCGACAGGAAGCATTAACTTGCCCCAGCCTTGTGGTCACCCTCTTGGTCTCCTCCACGCTGGATTGTCTCTTACAGATACAACCCGATGGGAAAGATCGGTTTCGGGGTAGCGTGCCACATACCCATATAGCCGAAGTTGGCGCTGACGTACTATGCAGGTAATAGGCCTCGATTCAGTCTCACGGTGCAATCGCTGATTTGACACGTAATCATCCCAGCGATACCCCATGATTCTGCGAAGACACTTATTACTAAAGGCATCGATTTGCCACTTCAAGTCGCTATTTAGTGTCCATGTCTCACAACCATAGAGTAAGACAGGGATCACAAGCGACGTGAAGATCCGGATCTTTGTCCTCCATACAAGTACCGACAACGCCAAATACTCCTGCTGAGCGAGTTCATAACACCGTGGGCTATGCCAATCCGCCGTAAGACTTCTTGACGCGACCCGCCATCATTATGGACTGCGCTACCAAGGTATGTAAAACTTTCCAAGATCTCAATGTCCTTGCCGCACGCATGAACAGACTGTACTGTTTCATCTAGTAAGCCTCCAAACACCTGGACCTTGGTCTTGAGCCAGGAGACTTCAAGTCCCAAGGGCTTTGTCTCCTCTTGCAGATCCCCGAGAGCCATCACCAGGACCTCCAGCGACTCAGCAAAGATTACTGCCTCATCGGCAAAAACAAGATCAGTGATCTTGGTGTTGCCGAGGGATGCTCCACACTCACTTTGATCTACAATTTGCCCAATACCCAGTCCAATCAAGTGTTGAAAAGGGATGGGGCAAGAACGCACCCTTGCCTCACCCCTGTATTCACAAGAAAGAAGCGGGATACACCTCCCCACACTTCACAGCACTATCAGTCCCAGAGTACAGAGTAAAGGATGCAGGTATATACCATATGACAGTATTTTTTTTCTTCAGAAATACACAAATTCTTCAAGTACTTTAAAATATGTTTATTGTATGAGTTTACATTCTTCAGGCTTGCCACGGGAGCGGGGCGTTCCTTCCGTGACGTCAGCGAGTCTTGTAGCATCGTCTCCTAGTTGCCAGTAGCGTTTTGGAAGTCGAGGAATGTACAGATTTTGATTGGAGATTATTTAAAATCGGCTGATAGGATTAAAAAAGTGACAACATATTGTTGATATACTCGGTAATGGCTATATTTTTCCTAGATTGCATTAGGAATGATGAAATGGTCTGGACGATTATTTAAGCATTAAAGGGAATGGGAGACGTAAAAGTTATACAATGGAGGGAATGTGTAACAATTGTCCGCCTGACCTTCGGGACGAAAAAGAATCATGTCATTTCATGAACTTTGTTGGGTTACAACAGGAAAAAGAGAGAGAGAGAGAGAGAGAGAGAGAGAGAGAGAGAGAGAGAGAGAGAGAGAGAGAGAGAGAGAGAGAGAGAGAGAGAGAGAGAGAGAGAGAGAGAGAGAGAGAGAGAGAGAGAGAGAGAGAGAGAGAGAGAGAGGAGAGAGAGAGAGAGAGAGAGAGAGAGGTAATGATATGCTACGACCAACACACGCACGCACGCACGCACGCACGCACACACACACGCACACGCACACGCACACGCACACGCACACGCACACGCACTTAGCTTATTTAGAATGTGAACAAAATTGAGGTTAAAATTTGAATTGAATTCAGACAAGCGACGAATCTTTGATATTTCTCAGACACACATGGGATGGAGTCGTGGTAGTAATAGTAATGGTTTTAAATGACTATTTCCCTTTTCTACCAACGAGTATTATGTAAATTAGTTTGCTTGAGTGAATTATAAGTCAAACTCCTAAATATGGGAATATATTTTATTATATATACCCAGAAAAAAAAATGTGTTCAAGGTCTCTTTCATAATAATAACGAGAAATAAAGATTCAACATAACACGAAAAAAACCTTTAACCTCAATTTTCTTTACTATTGGATAATTACAATAAATTTCCAAAATGTAACTTAATTAACGAATCTAAAACTCGCACATTATCATTATGTCCATTAGCACGTTAAGATATGTGAGAACTATATTAAAATCGCCCTTATTGGTGGTGCAGGATAAGGTTGTCTTAGTCGCTCGTTGTCTGGCGGGGAGACAAGACGTGTTCCGGGTAGATATGTATGTGTGTTCAGTCAGGTCAGAGAGGATTAACATGGCAGCTGCAGAAGAGCTTAGCGTCGGCATGGTTAGTGGAGACGACGGTGTGGTTAGTGGAGGAGACGGTGTGGTTAGTGGAGGCGATGGTGTGATTAGTGGAGGAGGCGGTGTGGTTCGTCGAGTCGATGGTGTTGAGAGTGGAAGCGAGGGGGTGGTGAGGGGAGGAGAGGGTGGAGTGAAGGAGTCTGAGGTGAAAACGAGTGTGGTAGAAGGAGGGAGAAGGGTCGAGGGGGAGTGCAATGAAGGTTGTGGAGTGGCACTTAAGTCAAATTCTGGAGGCGATTGAAGACCTGAAAAGGTGCTTTGTAAGTGAAGTGAACGATTTGAAAAGCGTGGTGAAGGAACAGGAGATGAAGATACGATCTGTTAAGTGTGGAGGTGGAGGTCCAAGGGGAGTGAGTGGAGGGGCACATGCGAGGGATGTACCTGGAGGGGTACCAGAGGGAGACGTGCCTCGAGCTACTACTAAGGGAGTTATTCCTAGTAAGTCACCAAGTATTGGTGAATAGAAGGTGGTTGACCATGGTGGAGCGCGCCCGAAAGAAAGAAAGGTAAACAATGACCATTTATTGTGCACAAATTCATTTCAGGTACTCTCGGGGCTGCATGAGCAAGATAAGGAGGTAAAGACGGTAGACGATACATCATTACCCGAAGGTAAAATCTTGTTGGTTGGGGACAGTCAGATTAGGCACCTAGACAACAGGTTTTGTGACAGGGATGGGATGCGTATGAAGTCGGTGAGTTACCCAGGGAAGGGGATAGGTTATGTTAGTAATAAGATAGTTGAGTGCATGGCTGACTAAGGGAAAAGCCCATCGTCTGTCTCAGCGCTGGGGGAAACGATGTTGAGTGTGTAAGGAGTGAGGAATTGCTACGGCGGTTTAAGGAAGCTGTAGGTAAGGTTAGGGATAGGGTTGGGGTCCCTGTGGTTGGTGGTGTCCTTCCAAGACGCTTTGTTGACGACTTGTGGTACTCCAGGGCTATTTGCTCTGAACTGCCGGCTGGCATTTTATTGCAAAGCCAATGGTTGGGCCTTTGTCGACAACAGGGATCTCTTTTTCAGGCATAACCACCTCTACCACAGGGACGGGGTGCACCTTTCGAGGAAAGGAGTTCAGATCTTGTCTGAATCCCTTGAAAGGAAGGTAGATGCACTGCAGGCTTTTTTAAGATAGAGAACCGGGGATTAGGCACTAGGGTCGGGGTAAAGGAAACTTGCGACACTAGGAGGAGTTTCAGAAGTCAGGGAAGTAAAGTGATTCGTAGGAAGAGAGAGAGGAGGAGGTTAGTTAAAGATAAAGGGAAAATAAACAAATAGAAGAGGAGTTGTTTGAAGGTTTACTATACAAACTGTAGGAGTATTTTAAACAAGATAGATATCCTGAGAAGAATAAATAGTGTAGAGGATTTTGATGTAATAGCATTAACAGAAACATGGTTGGATATGTCAGGAAAGGTATTTGATCTGGTGGTCAAGATAGTTGGGTATAAGTTATTTCACAAAGACAGGTTAGGCAGGCGAGCTGGAGGAGTTGCGCTTTATGGAAGAGATACATTGCAGTGTTGTGTTAATAATGTTATAAAAACAGATGACAGCATAGAGTCTATATGGGTATAGGTTACGGAGGCACTTGAGAAAATGGTTTTGGGTGTAGTGTATAAGCCTCCAAACTTATATAAAGAGGTTTCAGCTCCTATATCGCAAGAAATAAACAAGGCTTGCAGATATAATCGACTATGCGTGGTAGGAGATTTTAATCTTAGGAATATAGACTGGGATTTAATTATATGAGACAACGACGCAGAGGAATTGTTAAATATAATCCAGGATAACTTCTTAAGCCAAGCAATCAAGGAGCCTACTAGAAGAGATAATATTCTAGATTTATACTGACAAACAGGGAAGATTTGGTACAGAGGTACCCGTCAGGGTGGCTCAGTTGGTAGAGCTGTGTGGACTTGCATGTAGCGTCCCTGCATTCGGTCAGCGGTTCGAGCCACCAGGTTCGTCCTGGCGTGTTGGCGCTCTGTATAGTCAATAACCTTGTCGTTGGTACTTGCAAAGTGTCTAAATAGGATCAAAAATCTTATCTTATAGTTACAGAGGTGGAGGTTGGTGGACAGTTAGCTAACAGCGACCATTATGAAATCAGGTTTTGCTTAAAATGGGAAGTTGGAAAAATAAGTGTTAATAAGGAAAGAGTACCTGACATCAGAAAGGCCAATTATGCAGGATTAAGAAGACACCCGGAGGGGATTAACTGGGGGTGTGGGATAGAGGGGAAGGAATGTTCCAAGGTCAGCGCGGTGACAGCTGGCAAGGCCAATTATGCAGGATTAAGAAGACACCTGGAGGGGATTAACTGGGGGTGTGGGATAGAGGGGAAGGAATGTTCCAAGGTCAGCGCGGTGACAGCTGGAAAGGCCAATTATGCAGGATTAAGAAGACACCTGGAGGGGATTAACTGGGAGAGTAGGATAAAGGGGAAGGAATGTTCCAAGGTCAGAGTGGATACAGCTGGAAGTGAGGTCGGGGTGGATGAGATTTATACATTATTTGTAAGGAATTTATTGCAGGACAGAAAAAGAATATTCCTTATAGGGCGATAAGATCAAGGAAGAGTAATCCGAAATGGATGACCACTAGTTTTAAACACAACATTGGAGTAAAAAGAAACATGTACTTAAGGTTCAAGGTGGACAGGTGAGCAAGGAACAGTATAACGTGATGGTGAGGACAGTGAAGAGATTAACAAGAGTAGCTAAGAACAATTGTGAGATTAAAGTCGCAGGACAGGCAAAAAGCGACCCTAAGGGGTTCTATCAGGTATATAAAACCAAGACAAGGGAATTAGTGGGGCCGTTAAGATTAGAGCAGGGTGAGGTCTTAAATACGGATGAGGATATGTGTAAAAATTTAAATGATTTTTTTTAAGTGTTTTTACTGAGGAGGATACACAGGCAATACCTGAAAATGAACAGATGTTTAAAGGAAGCGATGAGGAGAAACTCAAAGATATTATGATAACTAGACAAATGGTGGGAGAGGGTAAATATGAATAGATAAAATAGATAAAATGAAGAATTTTAAGTCGCGGGGACCGAAGTGTATCCCAGGGTATAAAAGAATGCAAAGAGGTTATTAATGAGTCGTTAGTGCACATTTTTAGGAAATCGGTTGAGATAGGCAATGTGCCGTTATTGTGGAGGAAAGGAAATGTAGTCCCCATATTTAAGAAGGGAGACAGAGGACTAAATTCAAAGTATCGACCCGTAAGTCTAACGTAAATGGAAGGTAAGTTATTGGAATCTATTATTGCAAAAAAACATTAGAGAGCACTTAGAAAAACATAGTTTGATCAAGGATTCACAACATGGATTCACCAAGGGTAGGTCATGTCTCACCAATTTATTGAGTTTTTATAGGAAAGTTTATGAGACGGCAGATAATAATAAGGATTATGATATTATATACCAGGACTTTAGTAAGGCATTCGACAAAGTACCACACGAGCGACTCTTAAATAAGGTTAAGGCTCATGGAATAGATGGGAAAGATTCTTCGTTGGATCAGAGCTTGGCTAATGATAGGCAACAAAGGGTTACAATTAATGGTTCTAAATCTGAATGGGGACAGGTGACAAGTGGAGTTCTACAAAGGTCAGTTTTGGGTCAATTATTATTTTTGATTTACATGAACGACTTGGATAGTGGGATTAGCAGTGATATCAGCAAGTTTGCTGATGATACTAAGGTAGGTAGGAATATTGGATCACAGTCAGGAAAACATATTGCAAACATATTGCATGGAGACTTAGATAAACTTAATGAGTGGGTAGTCAGAAGGCAGATTAAATTTGATATTGATAAGTGCAGCTTTATGAATGTTGGTAGAAAAAAACCTGTTAATAGATACACCATATGCAATGTATCGCTGAAAAGATCAGAAGTTGAAAAAGATCTTGGAGTGAGGGTGAGCCCAGACCTCCGACCTAGGAAACAATGTATTGAGGCTAGAAATAGAGCTAATAGAGTGTTAGGATTAATTACCAGAAGTGTGAAAAGTAGAAGTGCGGAAGTTATTCTAAAGCTTTATCTGGCTCTAGTCAGACCTCACCTAGACTATGCGGTTCAGTTTTGGTCTCCATATTACAGAATGGATATAGCCTTGTTAGAATCAGTGCAGAGAAGGATGACCAAACTTGAGAGCCGCGAGTAAGGGGCGATCTGATAGAAGTTTTTAAGGGGATAAAGGGATTTAATAAAGGAGAGGTAGGAAAAGTTCTTACGGCTAATAACCAGGGTAGAAAAAGACGTAACGGATTCAAGCTGGAAAAGCGTAGATTAAAAAAAGAAATAAGGAAAAACTGGTTCACAAATAGGGTGGTGAATGATTGGAATGGACTCAGTAGACAGGTAGTTAGTGCGGAGTCATTGGGGAACTTTAAAGAGGGGATGGATAGGTTCATGGATGGGGATGAAAGGTGGATGTAGTTAGTGTAAGGTAACAGGAACTGCCACGTGTAGGCCTCACGGCTACTTGTAGCTTCCTTATTTTCTTATATTTTTATGATGTCATGGCCTCGGTGCGAATATCCGTCTCACCATTTGTTTGCGTCTCATCCAGGACACCATGCTTTAATTCGGACACCTGGACATGCCTAGTTTGCCCTCCCAAGTGTTCATGCAGTGACGTGGAAGGCGGGACTTTGGTCAATGTCAATTTTTGTTTTCTTCCTCCTCCTTTTTTATTCCGCTGCTTTTTTTCTTCTTTTTTCCCGTTATCTTTCGCTCACTTTCCTCTTTTGATGATTCTTTTTTTTTTCCTTCTACTGAGATTTCGTTCACATGTCATATTTTTTGTTGTCCTGTCATTCACTTTCATATATTTATTTTCATTAAGCTTTTAATCCATGACATAAATTTTTCACACTTATTTTATTATATATATATACTAGCCGCAAAGCCGCCCTCCGGGCGGACTTTTTGGCTAGCTCCTGCAGAGGGCTATTGGTGGGCCTTGGGCCCACCACCTGTGTTTGGTGGGCCCAAGGCCCACCAAACACAGACTCTCCAGATAGCCCCTTCTAACTTTCCTGAAATCATGGATGTAGAAATGTATGTATTCCCCCCACCCATTCACTCACCCATTACCCATCACCCCCCACCCATTACCCATCACCACACACCCATTCACTCACCCATTACCCATCACCCTCCACCTATTCCCTCACCCATCACCCATCACCCCCCACCCATTCACTCACCCATCACCCTACACCCATTACCCATCACCCAACCCATTCATTCATCAAGGTTTCCTCAATTAGAGAGAACTGAAACTCGAGAAATGCCAGTGGTCGCTGGCAGTTTTAACTCAAAGGTTGGTCTACTGTGTTTTCCCTCCGCGACTAATATTTTTCATAAATCAATTTCGCAATGAATATTGATGCACCGCATCTGAATACTAAAAAAGAACGTTCTTCTGTTGTTCTAGTAAGTGTATGCATGACATGCATTACGATTGAACGTTCTAAGATAGCAATTTAATGCAAATTACTCGCCTCGAGTAACAGAGCTTAATATATTTTTTACATGTATATTGTGGCATGTAAAATTTGGGCGATGTTCACACTGTTTTCTAAGACAGTACTGCTGCGTCTGGCAAACGCTTGTCAAAATACAATAAGCAATGCCTTGGAAAAACGAAGAATAAAGAATGCCGAAATCGGCTTGTTGCTGCGACAATGTAGGTTATAATTGTGGAGGCGACACGCCGCGGCAGGGAGTGGTGGGCGGGGAGATTGTGGCGGGGAGATTGAATCAAAACATTGCCACTTCACGCGTCGACTCATTGCACTTCCAGGCTTTCTATCTGATTGATACACAATAATAACAGAAACATATGACTGCCTAGGTATAGATAACTTCTAAACATACGTTATTGACTATATAATATCATAGAGTAGCATTTACCTCGCCTCCTCAACTATAACCTACTTGGTTATTTGGTTATATACAATGTTTTACAGAATCAGGCTTCTATACAATATACATATAGAAGAAAATCGTTCTTAATATTATACTTTTGTGTTTTAAGTGCAGTGGAATAAGCCCATATTTTTCTTTCAAGTTGACCAACTTTTCACCAAATTGTGAGTTAAAACTGCCAGCGACCCATGGCATTTCGGAGTTGCAGTTCTCTCTAATTCTCGCAACCCACTTTTTTTTCACAATTCTCGCTAATAGGCTTCTAAAAAAAAAATCTCGCTAATAGGCTGCTAAAAAAAAAAAAAAAAGTGATCGGATCATACTATAAGTAGGCTTAAAACCTTCCCCTGCTCGACCCAGTTCCAAAAATGTGCCATATGATGGGATTGCGCCACGGGGGGCGGAACCTGGAGCGGACACACACACACACACACACACACTTTCGCTTATATTATTATATATAGAATAGATAGTCCTCAATTCTCGCAACCCACTTTTTTTTTCACAATTCTCGCTAATAGGCTGTCATAAAAAAAAAAAAAAAAAAAAGTGATCGGATCATCTCATAATGGGCTTAAAACCTTCCCCTGCTCGAGCGGTTCCACAAATGTGCCATATGAGGGGATTCCGCCACAGGGGGCGGCACCTGGAGCGGACACACACACACACACCACACACACACACACACACACACACACACACACACACACTTTCGCTTATATTACCCCCCACCACCCATTCACTCACCCATTATCCATCACCACACACCCATTCACTCACCATTACCCATCACCCCCATCTATTCCCTCACCCATCACCCATCACCCCCACCACATTCACTCACCCACACCCCACACCCATTACCCATCACCCCACCCCATTCACTCGCCCATTACCCATCACCCTACATCAAGGTTTCCTCAATTCTCGCAACCCACTTTTTTTTTTTCACAATTCTCGCTAATAGGCTGCAAAAAAAAGAAGAAAAAAAATCAAATCATGTCATAAATGGGCTTAAAACCTTCCCCTGCTCGAGCCGGTTCCAAAAATGTGCCATATGAGGGGATTCCGCCACAGGGGGCGGCACCTGGAGCGGACACACACACACACACACGCACGCACGCACACACACGCACTTTCGCTTATAATATTATATATATATATTTTTTTTTTTTTTTTTTTTTACGTTGTAGCCTATAGCGTCTGTGGGCATATGGAGTCTTGATGTTGGTCGATCTCGCCCGATGGTGGCGCAGGCTAGATTTTTATAGTGTCACCTGTGGTCTCAGGTGAAGATTCCATTTGCTGTGATGTTCAAATCTTCAGTTAAGGCGCATGCAGCCCCTAGAGTCCACCGTCACACTCGCAATCGGCAGACAGGTATATGCTGCATGTGGGTTGCTTCGGCCACTCGACAATGTCTTTGATAGTTGCTCCTTGATGAGACTTTAACTCGGGACCTTCTGCTCCCCTACCAGGCTCTAGAAAGAGTTGCCCCCGGCAGGATTCGAACTCGGAACATTGAGCTCAGCACTCCAAGACGCTAACCACTCGCACCGCCTTCCTCTCCTCTCTCTCTCTCTCTCTCTCTCTCTCTCTCTCTCTCTCTCTCTCTCTCTCTCTCTCTCTCTCTCTCTCCTACTCTCATACTCTTCATCTCTCTCTCTACTCTATATATATATATATATATATATATATATATTATATATATATATAATATATATATATATATAATAATATAAGCGAAAGTGTGTGTGTGTGTGTGTGTGTGTGTGTGTGTGTGTCTGTCTGTCCGCTCTGGGTGCCGCCCCCTGTGGCGGAATCCCCTCATATGGCACAGTTTTGGAATCGGGTCGACCAGGGGAAGGTTTTAAGCCCACTTATAAGATGATCCAATCACTTTTTTTCTTCTTTTTTTTTAGCAGCCTATTGGCGAGAATTGTGAAAAAAAGTGGGTTGCGAGAATTGAGGAAACCTTGATGTAGGGTGATGGGTAATGGGTGAGTGAATGGGTGGGGTGATGGGTAATGGGTGTGGGGTGATGGGTGAGTGAATGGGTGGGGGGTGATGGGTCGGGGGTGATGGGTGATGGGTGAGGGAATAGGTGGGGGGTGATGGGTAATGGGTGAGTGAATGCGTGTGGTGATGGTTAATGGGTGAGTGAATGGGTGGGGGGTGATGGGTAATGGGTGAGTGAATGGGTGGGGAGTGATGGGTAATGGGTGACTGAATGGGTGGGGGGTGATGGGTAATGGGTGAGTGAACGGGTGGGGGATGATGGGTAATGGGTGATTGAATGGGTGAGGGGTGATGGGTAATGGCTGAGTGAATGGATTGGGGGTGATGTGAATGGGTTGGCGTTAATATACATTTCTACATCCATGATTTCATGAAAGTTAGAAGGGGCTATCTGGAGAATCTGTGTTTGGTGGGCCGAAGGCCCACCAAACGCAGGTGGTGGGCCGAAGCCCACCAATAGCCCTCCGCAGGAGCTAGCCAAAAAGTCCGCCCGGAGGGCGGCTTTGCGGCTAGTATATATATATATTTCTTTTATAACATTTTGATTTTGTTTTTTATACATGTTTATTTTCTTTTATTCCTTATTCTTAAGGCAGTTATTATTTAAGTGACCTAGTGGCAATTTTTCAGTGACCTCGTAGTTTTATTTATTTATTCATATATTTGTTCCTTTAATCATTCGGTCATTCAGTAAGCTAGAAATTTTATTTTGTATTTTTGTTTATTCATAATGTCAAAAACTGAAGGTCAGATAGCTTACACCGAGAGAGAGAGAGAGAGAGAGAGAGAGAGAGAGAGAGAGAGAGAGAGGAGAGAGAGAGAGAGAGAGAGAGAGAGAGAGAGAGAGAGAGAAAGAGAGAGAGGAGAGAGAGAGAGAGAGAGAGAGAGCGAGAGCGAGAGCGAGAGAGAGAACAAAAATTCTGACTGGTGGGGTTTTTTCACGTCTCTGGAGATGCATTTCAAAACAGGCATGACAAGGAAAAAAGAGGAGGAATACATATACAGAGGAATACATAGGAATACATAAGAATAACAGACACCAGGAGACCTATTGGTCCATAACTAGGGTATCTGTCGTACTTTACGTTCACACCACTGGGTTACAGGCAGTGGATGCCAATCCTCCCATTGACGAAACCGCAGAATCATGGGGTATCGCTGGGATGATTACGTGTCAAATCAGCGATTGCACCGTGATATTGAATCGAGGCCTATTACCTGCATAGTCCGTCAGCGCCAACTTCGGCTATATGGGCATGTGGCACGCTACCCTGAAACCGATCCTTCCCATCGGGTTGTATCTGTAAGAGACAATCCGGCGTGGAGGAGGCCAAGGGGGCGCCCACAAGGCTCGTGGCTGGGGCAAGTTGATGTTTCTTGTCGAGAGCTGCTTGGTATGGGAAAGGAGCCTGCATGGGAACTCGCGCATGGTGACCCTCGGGAGTGGCGTCGTAGGGTGGGCGAGGCGACGCGCCCCCCGGCGTATGCCCCCAATGATTGATTGTCGTACTACGTACTACTAACTATCAACTACATGTAAGAAAAAAGTTGAAAAATGATACCATGTTCCTAAAGAGGATAGGAACATGGAAGTTTCGTAGTGAAGAATGATAGGATATGAAATATACTAACTATAACTACCACTAACACTAATCAATACGGGGGACTATAATATGAATTCGCAGGGCACTATCAATACCCATTTACTTTACAGTGCGCGTCAAGTCTGTTTTTAAATGTAGTTATCGAGGCTTAAGGCTTCGACAACATTTGCTGGTAACTTGTTCCATCGATCAACAACTCTAACATTGAAATAATTTTTACGGAGATCTGTGATGCAACGTTGGCCGTTAAGTTTTAAACCGTTCTTTCTTGTTGTCACTTGAGGAGAAAGCTCGAATAAGTTCTCTTGATTAATGACATCAAATCCTTTTAGGATCTTAAAGGTTTCTACGTCCCCATGTTCTACTATCCTTTAAAGGGAAAACATTTTAAAGTTTCCGCAGTCTTCTTTAAGAGAATTTCGCAGAGAGGGAATTTGTTTGGTGCTCTTCTTTGCACTGTTTCCCAATTTGGCTTGATTTTTTACGAAACGGGCGACCAAAATTGAACCATATTCTAAGTGGGCCTAAAAAGGCGTGTAAAAATTTTTTTCTTTCTTTCGGGTTTTTATTTTTTCAAAGTTGCTTTTAATAAAGCCCAACATCAATTCCCTTTTTACTGGAAACTAGGCAATGAGGACTGGTTTTAAATCTTACTGATGATAAACCCAAAATTTTTTCCTGCTGACTTTAAATTAACGATTTATGTTGCATTTGATAGTTATATAGAGGTTATCATTGCCCACATGATTTTTTACTTTATCGGAATTGAATTTTAATACCTTTTTTCACTCCAAAAAAACTGATAGTTTTTCGAGATCACGTTGTATGAGCTCGCAGTTTTCTCTAGTATATTGCTTTACCCCTAATTTGGTTTTCATCTGCAAACTTCGATATTTTAGATACAAGTCCGCAGTCCAAAGATCGTTGATATATTCGAAAAGAGTAGTACCCAAGACCGAGCCCTGAGGAACCCCACTAGTAACATCTAACCAATCAGATGCCTCGCCATTTATTACTACCCGTTGTTTACGATTTGAAAGCCAAATTTCGCCAATCCATGAACATAATTGCTCCCCTAAGCCATGTGCCCTTAGCTTGGTCAAAAGTCGCTTATGGGGAACTGTATCGAAGGCTTTCTGAAATCAGGTATATTATTCCGATGGAATTTTAGCGTCCCAGTTTAAATAAATAAAAATTAAAAAAAAATCGAGTAGTTGTTAAGCAGGATTTTCTTTTTCAAAATCCATGCTGGGAGTTTATTATTGAGTTATTTTCATCGAAAAAAGACACTATTTTATCCCGCAATATTTTCTCAATAGTTTAACAATCACAGACGTTAGACTAATTAGGCGATAATTACTTGCAAGGCTTTTTACTCCCTTTCTTGAATATCGGTGAACATTAGCTAATTTCCCATACTAGGAACAGTTTTTGTCCTTAGCGATTTATTGAGAATAATCTTTAATGGGAGCAAAAATTGACTGTTGACATTCGCGAAGTAATCGCGGCGAGATTTCTTCCACCCCCACGGATTTTGCTGGGTCAAGTTTCTGCAAATACTTTGATATTTCGTCTACTGTTATCTCTCCTATTTCCAATCTATCACTTTCGAGTCCCGCATACATGTTTACTGGTTCTGGTAATGGAGCTTCGTCTTCTTTAATAAATACCGCATTAAAGTAATCATTGAGTACGAACGCCATACTCTTATCATTTACCAAGATGTTATTCTTATCTTTCAGTGGCCCAATACTTGTTTTGACGTTTTTCTTACTTCGAACGTATTGAAAGAACCTTTTCGGGTTTGATTTGGATTCCTTTGCAATTTTTTCTTCACACTCGCGCTTTTTAGTCTTAATTAATCCTTTGCAACGACGTTTTACGTCATTGTTTTCTCTAGAATCGCAGTCCGCATTTGATCGCTTGTAAACTTTATACGCTCGGCGCTTACTGCCAATGATTTGTTGAATCTCATTAGTCATCCAACTGGGTCTGTTTATGTTATTCAAACGTTTTCTTACCATGGACAGGAGGAGGAGAAGGAGGAGGAGGAGGTCAGGACTAGAAGTAATAATAAAAGACTAAAACTAAAATTATTACAAAAAAAAGAAACTAAATTAATCTTTAACCTACATGAAATATATAAAAGTTTATGTAATTTACATTTATATAATAAATATAACTTTTGACATCACCCTTTCCCTCACTGAAAGAAATAAATAAATAAAGATAGAAAGAAAGAAAGAAAGAAAGAAAGAAAGAGATGCATTACACCATTCTAGTCAGTCTCTTGCTATACTAAAGTCTCGGAAGGGAGAGCGAAGGGAAGAGAGATTTCTGAGGAAAGAGAGCAATAACATTAAAACCATATTTCTTCTTTACCCTCCAGCTAACACAGGGCTCATTATAATGTGCTCCAGGATATTTTTTTTTTTTAATCTCCCATCCTTTTTTATTCGGTATTAATTATTTTTCCTTTTTCCTTTTCCAGAGAGCAAAGCGTAGGCAGCGGCAGCAACAGTGACAACAGCGTAGGCAGCGGTAGCAACAGTGACAACAGCGTAGGCAGCGGCAGCAACAGTGACAACAGCGGGTAATGTGTTGCTTTGGCTTTACTTGTCGTCCTTTTGCTGGACGTATTTGTCCTAATACTTTTTCTTTATTTTACGTCTCTTGGAGCATTCTATATATGATATATATAGAATATACATATAGTTTTTGTTTGTACGCCCTGTGTGTGTGTAAGAGAGAGAGAGAGAGAGCGAGAGAGCGAGAGAGCGAGAGAGCGAGAGAGCGAGAGAGCGAGAGCGAGAGAGAGAGAGAGAGAGAGAGAGAGAGAGAGAGAGAGAGAATGTGCTGTGCGTTTGCTATGTATACACTATTAGCAAATTCCCTCCTCATGGGGCTCCGGAGAGAGGAGCAGGGGGGGGTGGGGGGTTGGAAAATATATTTGTTATAAAACCACCTCATTGGTGCATTTATTTAATAGTGAATCATAACATGATATGATAGTTTGCTACAGCAATTTAAGTATATTTTTCATAACTGGGAACAGAATGAATTCCCTCAGTCTATGGGAGACTCCAGTCTTCAGTTCTTGTTCAAAGATAAGCATCGTTTTGCAAACAAATCAGGATGTGTGTTTAGGGTCACAAGGCAGTTCATGAATCGTGCGCCTTGTCGTCATCTCATGTACTCGATGGAAAGTGAACAAAATTAGCTGAGATGTGTTACTCAAATTCCTGATTTCGCAAGGAAGACAATTTTGAATTTTGTATTGGAACAAATTACATATAATTATATATATATATATATATATATATATATATATATATATATTATATATATATTTGTGTGTGTGTGTGTGTGTGTGTGTGTGTGTGTGTGTGTGTGTGTGTTGTGTGTGTGTGTGGTGTGTGTGTGTGTGTGTGTGTGTTGTGTGTGTGTGTGTGTGTGTGGTTTTGTGTGTGTGTGTGTGTGTGTGTGTGTGTGTGTGTGTGTGTGTGTGTGTGTGTGGTGTGTGTGTGGGTGTGTGTGTGGACCTGTTCAGAAAACAATTTTGTCCTATTTTTATACCCCCCTGCAAAGTTTCCCATGCTTTTTGACCTGGAAAAGCCGAAAATCACAACCATTTTGAGCTACAATGTCAGGAACCTTTGCCTCATTGGACCTCAAGATATTAAGCCCGCGACAGTAGAAAAGCGCCTAATTTTGCCTTCCGCCAGACTTTTTTTCACCTGAGACTTTTGTTACAATTGGGATAGAACAACAAATTGGGTATCAAATTGAAGCATTTGTAATATTATTTCTGAAAAAACAATCCAAGTAAACATTCAAGAAAAAAAGACGCATCATATCCAGAAAAAAAGCAAACTTTTCTGAAAATTTCATATAAATTTCATAAATATTACAATCTTGACATCAAAAAATGTGTGATAAAGACTCTAAAAACTATTTTCAAGTGGCAGAAAACTCTATTGTCTATGTCAGAAGGACACTTCAGTCATTTTTTCAGAGTTTGCTTCTTGAAGCTATCAAATCGCTCACGGTTGTATTCCACAGTTTGAAGAAGGTACTGTTTTTGCTGAGAATCTGTGGTAATGATGTTTGCGAAATCAGTCATCATCTTGACTCCCCGCTCAGCAATGTCATTCACTACTTTTACATTGCTGACATATTCCAGGGCCTTGCTGTAGTCATCACTCCTTGGCCATGTCGCCACAGGTTGCAGAAGCCAGTCATACTCAATGCCAAGGGTGTCAAGCAGAAGATGACTCTCTGGACCAACTAGATCAGCCAGAGTCGTCTTGGCTGTAACCTGAGGGAACATAGGTTTCCCTCGTCTGAAGCTATCTGGCTTCTCAGTGGCGTGCAGCTTGGCAGCAATGTCCTGCTTCTCTTTGTCACTGAGTCTGCTACCGAAGAGAGCGAACGGCACAACCTCCTTGTCAGGTACCACTTGTTGGTTTTCAAGTTTTTGTAGCACTGCCTGAGCAATCTCTGGATCTGTTCTCTTGAACTTCATCATGTCCTTCATGAACTGCAGATCATTTGCAGGAGCATCTGCAGCAAGTGTAGATGACATCCACATGGGTGTATAGAACAGTCCTAGGAAGAGGTTGAGGTGTTCCAGCTTCACAACAGTTTCTTCATCGTACTCCAGCTGCTCAGCAAACATGAACATCTTCATAGAATACAGGTTTTTGGCCATCCACCTGGCCTGATGAATGGCTCCAGGACGACTCCAGTGGATTCCGCGGGGAGGCGTGTCTCCAAGGACGATCAGTGTAAGCTCAGCCATCTCACGGTAGTCAGCTCTAGGAGGCTTCTCCGACCTCAGGATTTCCTGTAGTATTTCCTTGCACTCTTTCTTCTTTTATTCAACCATTTTTGTCTGATGGACAGGGTTGTAGGTTGTCTGTGGTAAGATCTGTCCAAACGTCTTGAAGTGCTTGAACCAAGGATTCTCTGGGCTCTTGACCTTGCCAAACAGATTCTCCCATACAGCACCAACCAGCACTTCTAGAATGTGGTGTCTGCAGGCCAGGTAGAACACCTTCCTGTCAAGCTGTTGCTCCAGAAGCTTGGCAGCTCCCCGATGTACTCCACTGTTGCTGGCCGTTGTGTCAAACACAAGGGCAGTGATCACTCCAGTAAGCCCCCATGCCTCCAGCAAATCCATGGATGCCTCTGCCTGAGCCGTTCCTGTTGAGCTGTCTATCACTGGTACTCCCAGTAGCTTGCCTTCAGGATATGCAGGTGGTCCTGAGACAAGCACAGCCAGAGTCTCTGACGTGGTCCCAGATCACTTCCCAGGACATCTCTCAGCATCTTGCCATCCCAGTGGAGAGCAGCATACTTGGGAGGGTCCTCGCTAAATGCTGCCATGTACTCCTGGCTGATGTGGTACCTTGTCAGCATCCTGTTCCGTCTCGTTGTTGAGGTTGAGATGACAAACTTGTCCAGGTCAGCTCCACCAGCCTTCAATGTAGCAGAGAGACTAAGGCTGTCACTTGATTGTCAGACAATCCCAGACGATCAGCGGTACTGCAGATGTCAACACACTCCATGACCCTACTGGAAATGTGAGAGTCACAGTGTCTTGGTGATGTGAACATCCAGGACGAGGTTGTTGGTAATCCATGTCCTCTGCATTCCCTTCACTGTCGGTTGGGTCAGCCCAGGTAGACACATCAGCAGCAGTCCTTCGCTGTGTGGCAGCTGAAAAATTGTAGACATTTTGTGACAAATTCATATCTTGTTCCTCTCTCTGCTGCAGTCTTGCAGCCCTCTCTGCTTGCTGCTGGACCGTGACTCAAATATCTTGTCATGACCAGAACATGTGGGCCTTTCTCTCTGTCTTCTGATCCTGGTAGAACCTGATGTCCTTGTCCTTCTTCTCCCTTGATAGCAGTCGTTTTCTCTCTATTTCCTGGATGGCATCTGAAGCTCCTATGTCGAACAGGCTATCTAATTCCAGGACAAAGGCACTCCTTTTCCCTCCAGGGTCACCTGTTCTACCTTTATTCCTTGCTAGATCTCTGTGCTTTTTGTGAAGTGTCATGAAATGCTGCGCTGCATTGTACTTGGTCATGGTCTTGATCCTAGCCATCTGCCAGAATGGGATGATAGCCTCCACTGTTTCATTGGCGAGGTCTTGATGCTTAGGATTCCCTGTATTTTCTGGCAAACTCTGGAGATGGAGGAAGTACTGGAAGGCCTGTCTGTTGGTGGGTAACTGGGAGCCACTGATGCTGGATGATGGGTAGCCGATCAGGAAGGTTTCTGTAGCAGATCTAGTAGCAGGTCGGCGTGACGCTTGTCTCTGGACTGCAGGTGGAGGTTCTGAGATGTCAACTTTGCGTCCTCGGAGCTCCTTGCTTACTGCCATAGTGAAGTTATCTTGTGAAGTATCTCTGGATTTGTTAGCAGGTTTCAACAGATCTGCAGCAAACATAACAGACCATTAGATGTCATGCTAAAACCATTGTGAATTTGTGACTAGAGTGAAATAAATTATATTTAGTTTAATTTTTTTGAAAATTTGTCTGTAAATATCACATGTAATATTTCCATAAATGTTTCTATGAATTTTGATGTTTCAGTCAGCATCTAATTACTTGCTTTAACCTGCTTATGCCCATTTATTGGTGAAAAAATATGCGAAAACAAACATCAAAATGCTCCGAAACTGGCGTTTCAGAAAACGTGTATAGAAAAGAACTTCATGCTTCATGAAGCAAAGGTTCCTGACATTTTGGCTTATAATGGTTGTACTTTTCGACTTTTCCAGGTCAAAAAGCATTGGAAACCGTGCAGGAGGGTATAAAAATAGGAAAAAATGGTTTTCTGAACAGGTCTAGTGTGTGGTGTATACATGAAATACGTTTCTCTTAAAGTTATGCATAAGATAATATATGAAATACAAGACAAAACTGTTTACTAAGTTTGATAGATGTTGGTTTTCCAATGTTTCAATGATTCTTTAATCATATCTTTCCTTCAGCTATTTCACTGATAGCATTTTTTTTTCTTACATCAAAAATATTCATTGTATGACTGTATGTCATTCACCCATGGTCTTGTCCATGCGAGCCGGATTCGCGATAAACCAGTTTCACCCTCCCAGTGCTAGCTTGGAGCTCATTATTACCGATATTTGGGTAATGCTGGGACTTCACACACCACACACCCCCCATCCCCTTGCTCAAGGGGGACAGTAGCCGCCCGAATTTGTCAGTGAAAAATCCCCGGGAGCAGTGAGGATTCGAACCGGCTACCACAAAATAACAGGCCAGCGTGCTATCCAATTGATCATCGTGGCGGTGTGTGTGTGTGTGTGTGTGTGTGTGTGTGTGTGTGTGTGTGTGTGTGTGTGTGTGTGTGTGTTGTGTGTGTGTGTGTGTGTGTGTGTGTGTGTGTGTGTGTGTGTGTTGTGTGTGTGTGTGTGTGTGTGTGTGTGTGTGTGGGGTGTGTGTGTGTGTGTGTTGTGTGTGTGTGTGTGTGTGTGTGTTGTGTGTGTGTGTGTGTGTGTGTGTGTGTGTGTGTGTGTGTGTGTGTGGGTGTGTGTGTGGTGTGTGTGTGTGTGTGTGTGGGGTGTGTGTGTGTGTGTGTGTGTGTGTGTGTGTGTGTGTGGGGTGTGTGTGTGTGTGCGCGCGCGGGGCGCGCGTGTGTGTGTGTGTGTGTGTGTGTGTGTGTGTGTGTGTGTGTGTGTGTGTGTGTGTGTGTGTGTGTGTGTGTGAGTGTGTGTTGTGTGTGTGTGCGAGCGCGCTTACTGCAGAGGCAGAACAATAATACTGTCATTTATAAGTCAAAATAATAGCACAGACATATGATGTAAGCAGGTTACATTATGTATACAGTATATACTGTACTATGCCGCCCCACCTTACGAAAAATCCTGCCGATGTCCCTGTTCCTCCACCTTTTCCTCCGCTACAGCAAACCTCA
>JACEEZ010014680.1:0-2500 GCA_016584305.1 Chionoecetes opilio | reverse complement strand
ATTGGCAGTGGCTCGGAAGTCGTAGCTATTCCCGTCGACCTATTCGTGAAGACTTTTAGATATTCGTAGCAACTCGTCCACGATTCACTCCCGTTTGTGCGTTTGCCACGAGTTGCTACATATGTCTGGAATTCGTAGCAACACTTGACAACTCGTAAAATTTCGTGGCAACTGGGTAGGATGTTTGAGTCACCATGAAAAAGGGCAAGAGTCGCTACGATAAACGACGAGCCGGTAGGGAGTTGATACTAGTAGTTACGACCCGACCACGCATCCCCTACCACCCAAAAAGTCGGCCCCAGTGCGCGGCCAGATTTTGAACATGCCCAAAATTTCCAGCCTCTCATACGCATACCCAAGACACAACGTGACCCTGCCGACTCTTCCGACTTGATACGACTTGATGGCGACTATCCACGTTTACCTACGAATATCCCAGGTTATCGCTAGTAACGAGTCGCCACAATTCGAGGTACCACTGTTTGCAGTTCACCCACTTCTCGCCAGGTGGCCATAGTGTCGTTCTCTCAGAAATGAGGACAAGGTCCTTTAAAGTAATCAGTTAGGCATTTTATTGTTTTGTTTATCAGCTGATGCTGTACTTCAATGAAGTTTTTAGTATCCAATGTATATCATAATATGCATACTCTAATATTAATAAACAAATTTCATCGTTGTGTGAAAACTAAAAAAATTATAAGGACATTTAACAAATACCAATAGTGAGGCCTGTTACAATGTTAAAACAGTCAGTTCTTACAGACATGCCAATGAAATGCAACTAGGGACTATATTGAGCCAACTCCTGAAAGGAAACACATGTCATTGTCTGGAACTATTGAAATAATGGCATACATTATGAAGGCTGCGCTTAAGGTGGCAACCATACCCAGCCTTCACGTGCAGCTCACGTAGTCCGCATTTTCAGGGCTGGCGGCTGGGCTATACCATTGAAGTACGATGACTTGTGTTTGTGTTACTAACAAACGAACGAACGAACGACGAACGAACTAACGAACGAACTAACTAACTACTCTCTCTCCTCTCTCTCTCTCTCTCTCTCTCCTCACTCTCTCTCTCTCTTCACTTTTCTCTCTCTCTCTCTCTCTCTCTCTCTCTCTCTCTCTCTAAATACCAGATTAAGATTTTAAGTTTAATTATCAATTAATTTAATTTCATTTCATTTCAGATTTTAAGTCTCCTGAACAGTAGCAGATAATAGCTATAAGAAAGAGAGAGAGAGAGAGAGAGAGAGAGAGAGAGAGAAGGAGAGAGAGAGAGAGAGAGAGAGAGAGAGAGAGAGAGAGAGAGAGAGAGAGAGGAGAGAGAGAGAGAGAGAGAGAGAGAGAGAGAGAGGAGAGAGAGAGAGAGGGGAGAGAGAAGAGAGAGAGAGAGAGGAGGAGGAGAGAGAGAGAGAGAGAAGAGAGAGAGAGAGAGAAGAGAGAGAGAGAGAAGAGAATGGAGGGAATATGTCGACAATAATGACACAACTTGGCAACCTAATTTTAAAAAAGAAAACATGTGGTGTGGTTGTCATGGTAACGAGCAGCGTACTGCGTAGATATTGTACTGCTGATCATTTAATTAAAAGATTATATATATATTACCCAACATACATAAAATGAAAGAGAAAAATGCACTGGTTAAATGTATAGAGAAAAATGTTCATGTATTGAGAGATTTAAAGTTGTCCACATATTTTTGAGACGACACTATGGCCACCTGGCGAGAAGTGAGGTGAACTGCAAACAGTGATACCTCGAATTCGGCGCGCTACTCTAGAATGTGTGAAAGGGGCTTTACATACTCGGGTAGGCATCGAGCAAGATAAGATAAGATACTTTGATCCTATTTAGACACTTTGCAAGTACCAGCTACAAGGTTATTGACTATACAAAGCGCCACCACGCCAGGACGAACTTGGTGGACTCGAACCGCTGACCGAATACGCAGGGACTCTGCACATGCTAGCCCGCAGCTCTACCAATCGAGCCACCCTGACGGGTTAGGCATCGAGCAGCTCCCAAGAATCCAGCTTAAGTGAATAGACTATATTATTATTATTATTATTATTATTATTATTAGTAGTAGTAGTAGTAGTAGTAGTAGTAGTAGTAGTAGTAGTAGTAGTAGTAGTAGTAGTAATAGTAGTGGTATCTTCATAAAATGCGAAATATATCATTCCTAACATTTGAAATTTACATGTTTAGAAAAAAAACTGGAATATCTTTAAGAATTATAATGATATTTGCTTATAAAATGAGCCAACTATTATAGTACATTATTATTATTATTGTTATACTACATTCAGCTGTATATGTTTTAAAAGATATACTAAATCTATACAACATTTGATGAAAAACTATGCAAAATGTATCCAAGAAATACCGCCACGGTTCAAATGGTATAGCGTTGGCGCGTCACTCTGTGTAAGCGGTCGAATCCTCACTGCTCCCAGGTAAAATTTCACCTGACAAGGGGATGGGGGGTGGGGGGTGAG
>JACEEZ010014679.1:55000-81559 GCA_016584305.1 Chionoecetes opilio | reverse complement strand
TTCGGGAGAGATTAGGGAAAATTCTCCCGCATATAGGTCGGGTCGTCGTCCGATGCCACCCAGCACTTCACGGACCACTCCCCCAGTTTAGTGACAGACTCTGGGGGCTGGGAAAGGGTTTGTCAAGGTTGACACCTCAAACTTTAAACCCCCTGCCCGCCCCGGTGATGGTCAGAGTGCTTGACACAAATTTTTTTGGCGAAGATGGAGCCGAAAACTGCCCTGGAAAACCTTTCCCCAAGGTTAATGAAGGGACCGGATCCCTCAGCTGACCTTATGATGATGAGGCGAGTAGACTGAGAAGAAGGGCAGGCGGAAGCAGGAGCAGAGCAGTGGAGCAGAAGCGTGGGAGCAGAAGCAGTGGGTGTAGCAATGCGGGGAGGGGGTGAGGCAGGGATTGCGGCGAAGGAGCGTGTAAGTTTGCATGGCTTTTCAGTCTGTAGGGTCTCACCAGACAAAGGGGGGAAAGCGAGCGGGACTCTTGGAGGCAGAGAGACGGTGTCCATGTGGACGTCCACGTCAGCCAGCAAGCACCCGGTTCGTCAGGCGCGGCATCAAACACGGGAAACAGGGGTCCAGGCACCGGCATGCACAGGCACCCACTCCCAGAAACCAGGCACACAACCACGTAGTGTAGTGACGTGGCTAGCGAAAACTTTATTGAGGGTGATATTGCGTTGGAGGAGCCGGGAGCACAAACGTCTTATCACCACCAAGGCAGCTCAAAGAGTGAAATAAGGCTTGTGGAGAAGATGTTTACTTGGTGATTGGGTTCAAATTGTGATGCATTTTAAAAAGCATTACAAGGCACGTATTTTATAACAGCCTAAAGTTATGGAACTGACAATTTGCAGCATTCTAATCCTACAACCCGACGGAAATTAGATATAACACCATGGGGGGTCTGGAGGGGCGAAATCCCCCCCCCTTCCCAGCGAAGTTATAATGGGGTAAATAATCATGCCTAGGTTATTTAACTAGCGGGGGGGGGTCGGGATGGGCCAGCCCCCCAGTTATGCAGGAGAATTTTGGTCAATAGAGGATTTGTACTAAACTGCAGTTTTACCGGTGATTGTGATGAATAGGTGTCTGATGTAGCCTTTGGTACAGCAGTACTGACCCTACTGGGCTAATATTTAGAACAAAAACTGGTCGGATTCAAGTATTTTTTCACCTTTCTACTGTTTCTATAGGTGAGAACGAGTGTGAAAGTAACAATGAAAGGGTTTGCAAACATAAAAAATTTCATTGGGCTAGGTTAGGTTAGGTTAGTTTAAAGGGGGCAAGGCGAAGTTAGGTTAGTTTGAGGTTAGGTTAAGTTAGTTTAATGGTTTGATTAGGTATTTGATACTTTTACAAATGGAGTGTTTTTCCAGTCAAAACGTCTAAAAAGTGTATTTTTAGAAATGTTGTCACTACTTTTACTGTCATCTCATTTAAGGCAGCAAACACCTGCCTGGGTTCTACTGCGTTTAATACATTACCAAAGCACGTAGTTATAACCGTCTTCAACTTGTAAATCTGACCATTGCAGTATATCTAGGTATTTTGGTACTTTCAACCATTAACTGAGTATGTGGTTAAAATTTTTTCTTTTCCCTATGTATTCTGATGTGTTAAGAATGATAGCCCTTTTAAAAAAATTGTGGGAAATGCCTTTTTGCAGTTATCTCCCATTACTCTTGTTTTAGGTTAGGCTACGAAACCAATGCCCTGGTTAGGTTAGGGTATTATTTTACCCACTGTGCCTAATCTCAATCTAGGTAAAGATGCATTGCGTATGGTTTTGGTAGAGTGTAAAATTTTAGTTTATGCCACACCCGAAAGTGCAGAAATAGGGGGTAAGAAAAAAAATAATAAATGTCGTAAATGAGCAAAGTTTATGATACTATAAGAATTACTAAAAATATTTCTTGCTCAACTTCACAGGTTTTTGTGCAATGCAACTAGTTTAAGTAATCATAAAATTGTTTAGACAGCTTTTCATCTATTATGATTTGCACCAACATTTTTTGTATTGTGGTCTATTATAGGGTTCTTTGTATTGTTGGTTTATATTGTATTGTATGGTGTGTAATTGAGGCGATTGCAGGTTAACAATCTCTTCTGTGAAGATTATTGGCCGATAGAACAAATATGAATCTGCAAAGAGTTATGTAAAGTTTGACAGTGCATCGGATCATGAAAATCTAATCTTAGTTTTCTTTTTCAGAGCAACTTGTGTTTGAGGCCTTTTAGGTGATGAAGAAGGCACCAAAACATGTTGAGCATGGCACTGGTCTTCATCCCAAGATGTTGTATCTTTAATGAAACAGAAGAGGACACCAGTGGCCTCTGTACAGACAGCCCCTTGCACATCGACAGATGGGGGGAATTCTATTATTTATCCGATTTGCAATGGGTTGAGACTTAACACCTCTGGTTGTATAAGTTCTCAGTGGTTTAGGTAAACCTGATAATTTTCTGATGCTTTTCGGTTATCTTTTTACCTAACCTAACCTATCCTAATTTACAGAGATTGATTGACTTTCGGGGCTATATTTTCCTTCTTTTTTTCTGTTTAACGTCAGATTTTCCCATAAATGTCTTATGAGGTTAGACGATCGTGATATTTATCCAATTTTATTCTCGGCGTTCATCATTTATAATTTGCAGCATCCTCAAATTTTTTGACTTGTCACATATAGTACATAGTTCAGAAAAGTGCGTGAGCAGGATAACAGCTCCCATAAGAGCCATAAGTCTTCCTTGTAAACTATACGTTATGGGTAAAATTTATATATATATATAATATATAATATATATATACTATATTTTATATATAATATATATATATCTAATATATATATATATATAATAATATATACATATACGTATATCTATCTATAATAATATAAGCGAAGTGTGGGCTGTCTGTCTGTCTGTGTGTGTGTGTGTGTGTGTGTGTGGTGTGTGTGTGTGTGTGTGTGTGGGGTGTGTGGTATAGGTTCCGCCCCCCCGTGGCGCAATCACCTCATATGGCACATTTTTGGAACCGGGTTGACCAGGGGAAGGTTTTAAGCCCACTTATGATATGATTCGATCACTTTTTTTCTTTTTCTTTTTTAGCAGCCTATTAGCGATAATTGTGAAAAAAAAGTGGGGTTTCGAAAATTGAGGAAACCTTGATGTAGGGTGATGGGTTAATGGGTGAGTGAATGGGTGGGGGTGATGGGTAATGGGTGTGGGGTGATGGGTGAGTGAATGGGTTTGGGGGGATGGGTTGGGGATGATGGGGGATGGGGGAGGGGAAAAGGTGGGGGGTGATGGGTAATGGGTGAGTGAATGGGGGGGGGTGATGGGTAATGGGTGAGTGAATGGGTGGGGGTGATGGGTAGGGGGAGTGAATGGGTGGGGGATAAAATACATTTCTACATCCATGATTTCAGGAAAGTTAGGAGGGGGTATCTGGAGAGTCCATGTTTTGGGGGGCCGAAGGCCACCAAAAAACAGGTGGTGGGCCGAAGGCCCACCAATAGCCCTCCGCAGGAACTAGCCAAAAGTCCGCCCGGAGGGCGGCTTTGCGGCTAGTATATACATATATGTACTTTAAAATAAATAAATATATATATAATTTATTTATTTATTTATCTATTCATTCATGTATTTATTTGTCTATTTATTTCGTTATTTGTCTGTTCATTGATAAAAAAATTACAACATTTGTCTGGACTTTTTTTCCACTTTTGTCAAATACAGTGAGCATATTCTTATGAAAATTATATTTATATACATAATTACTGTTGTTTCATTTACAGTATTTATATTTGTAGCAGCCTGATGGGGTATTAGGGCACACATTGTGGAATTGGATTGCTGACTGCCAGTGCCAGGGTGCCTCAACCACAGGCAAGACTGATATACTGCAGCCGAGACTGTGTTTATGGCTTGATTTGAAGTAACAGCGATAATTTGTATTCTTTGTTGCACTATATTGGTCCTTAGCTCAACCGTAAGAGTTGAGAACCCATTCATCCTGTCAAGGTTATTCCATTCACAAACCAACCTGTGTTCATTTAAAAGTGGGGCGGTGTAGCGCGCCGCCTAGCTACCCCGCCCGATAGCTACCCTGCCACGACTACGCACACGCGGCAGATGACGTCACACAGGAAAACATTGGCCACGCCTCCCGGACCAGAACATTTCATCAGATTCGCTTATTTAACCTAAATACTCTACAAAACTTAACCCAAACCTATCTTAAACCTAAACCAAACATAAAGCATATTGAAACCAAGCCTTAACTTAACCTAAATTTAACCTAATCAAGCTTAACCTAACCTAATATACCTTGCTATTTTTTCATATACAAATAAAAAGGTTTAAATTTTTTGGTTAAGTTTTTTAAAGGGTTTTGGTTTAGGTTTGATTTAGGTTTGGTTAAATTTAGGTTAGGTTTGGAGTTTTAAATTTTGAGATTTTATATATTTAGGTTAAATAGCGAATCTGATGATAATGTTTCTGGTCCGGGAGGCGTGGCCCAAAGTTTCCTGTGTGACGTCATCTGCCGCGCGTGCGTGTCGTGGCAGGGTAGCTATCCGGCAGGGGAGCTAGCCGGCGCGCTACACGGCATTAGGAACGGTAAAACGATTCAGCTGCTTTGTCGGCCTGCTTGTGCAAATATTCAGCTGTTATATTGGCCCGCTTGTGGCACTATTTAAATGCTAAGTCGCCCTGCTTGTGGCCCCATTCAAATGCTAATCGGCTTTTGGGCCCACATTCATTTGAATTTTGGGCCCCGCTTTGGCACGATTAATTGCTGTGTTGGGGCCCGCTTGGGGGCACGATTTAGAGCTAGTTGCCCGTTTGGGCTCAGTGTGGCAATAGTTTGGGTTTTACGGATTCCGACCAGTTTGACACGGGGGGGGGCCCGTAACGTAACCGACACAAGCCCGGGGTGAAAAAAATATATAGCAAGTTGTCAGTCCGCACCCAGGCCGATAATTTTCATCCCGGTTTTTGCCATCAATGGCAATATGGCCGTTTTTGTGATTTTGGGGGACACTAATTTGAGCCGGCCCGTCATGACAATGTTTGCTGGGATTATCTTTTTCCAGTGTTTTTTTCTCCCAAAATTCTAAGCTGCCTTTATCAATTTTAAAAATTCCATCTCCATCTGACACCCACTCATTAAGTTTATCAAGTCTCCCTGCAAATTTTTACATCGACTGTGACCAAAAACCCTAAAAAAAGTGAAAAGGATCCAAAAAGTAAAAGGTGTGGTGGTTGGGGTGAGGTGTGGTGGTGGGGGGGCGAGTGGCGGGAGATTTTTTTTTTTTTTTAAAATTTATAGCCCATGCACAGGCGGCAGGCACTCAATACACAAGTAAACAAGTAAATGACACGGGACATAAGGATAAAAAACAGAAACTACAAAAAAAGACCAAAACATGAACCCCAATACCATTGTTCACACACAAAGACACCAAAACAAAAAACAATACCACAAAAAAGGAATCACAGTGATGCGGGGCACTACTAAGCCCCCGAATCGGGGGGGGCGAAAAAAGGATGGTGTCCAATTTGTCGTGCACGAGCAGGAGGGCATATTTCCCGTGAGTGGCACCCCTCGGGGGCAGTGTCAGTACCACGTGACAGTGGAGGCATAGTGTCCCAAAGGTTGGAAGGGGGTGCACACACAGTTGGGGGATGTAAAAGTGGGCTCCTGGGCCATACCAGCAAACTTCCCACAGGGGCCGGTAACCAAGCCGCGGGCCCAGCCAGACCAAGGGTCCTGCAAACCCATGAGGCCCCGACGACGATACTTATAACGGTGTGCACGGAAACTATAGTTTTGGGATCGAGACACATCGCCTCTTGGGTGTCCCTAAACGGGCGGGAGTCAAAAGCGTCGAGGGAGCCTTCCCCGATAAAAAGCAGAGAGGGTGACGGCCCTTACCTTTGGGGGCGGCGGGCCCAAGGCTGCCTTCGCCAAACCTCCACTGTGTCGTGGGGGAAGGGGCCCACGTAAGGGATCCAAAAAAAATGATTCCAAAAAACGTTCAAAAACTACCTTTTAACAGAGTCAGACTTGTAAAACAAGGGGGAAAAAGGGTTTGGGAAAAGCCGTAAGAGCTGAAGGGCTGACTGCGGTCACATATCACCACCCCATTGAGTCTCTCTAAAAAAGGGGTGTTACGCTTTAAGGACACCGCGCCCCAAAAGTAGAGCGGAGCGGGCAGGTAGGTGTGGGGGCCAAAAACCCATCCCCCCCCCGGGGTTCCAGGGCAGGGGAAAAAAACCCGCCCCCCGCCCGCCCATTGACAAAGGGAACCATCGGGGGTAGAGCGGTGTGATAGGGGGACAGGGGGACCCGCTTCTATCGCCCCAGAGAAAGCTCCCCGTGCAAGACGGGGGGGCCCGCCTTTCGAGTTGGAGTGTAGCGAACCCCGGGACGGGAGCCAGCCGGGGTGGAGGACCAGGAAAAAAACCTCCTCGGGAAATGGAAACTTTAAGTCAAAGGGAGGAGAAAAACACACAGTTTTGAAAGAGTCGACCCAGGCTGGATTCGGGGTATGGGTGGGAGGTCCCAGGGAAATCCAAATAACACGAGAATAAGAGGGGCGAGACGGGAGAACGGGGGACATTTGATAGTGGATATGAGACGTTGATGGATCCTCTCAGTGAGGGGGGAAAAAGTTAAAGTTCGTCTGATTTTTAACTACCCATTTGAGGGGGAAAACAACCTAAAAAAAATCTCATCACATTTTTTTAAACCTCTCAAAAGGGCACCAAGGAAGTCCGGGGGAAGCTAAATTTAAAGGCGGGGAGGGGTATCAACTCCCGAGCGTATGAACATTTCAATCAGATCATAAACATTCTACTAAGGGTTAAAATACCGTCCCTTTGGGCGAGTGACTGAAAGGAGCGAACGCTTTGAAGCCATCCAGGGGCCTGGGGATGACGGGGTGAACACTTGTGCGGGGGTGGCTCGAGGGACCCGGGGGACGGGGTCCAAGGTAGAATACTGCGTGCAGAGGGGGATGATACAGGCACCGATCGAGAACACTGGAAGCAAACCTTCCGGCAGAGAGGGGAACACTCGACTCTTCTGGGAAAACATCAACCCCAAAAACGGAAGCTGCCTGAAAATGAGTCGATGCGCTGTAGATCGCCTGGGGGGTAGAATGGATACAAAAAGTCATCACAAACAGGTGACCGATGTTCCCCGGGGGGGTAGGTAAAAGAGAGAGTAACCATGCATGAGATATTAAAAAGGGAAAGTGAGAACACCGCCCCGTGGGGCCCCATTCAAGCTTGAGCGGTACTATAAACACCCTTAAAAGAATACTTGGAGGGCCTGGAGCCCAGGAGGGCCCGTATCCATTTTAAGAGACCCCCCCTTAACACCCAAAATCAACTATTTTCCAGAATGAGTTTTGTTTTGCAACATCAAAAAAAAACTCTTCGATCAATAAATGCAACCACAGTTAGGAGAGGGGGGAATAGAGGTCGACGGACAATGGTGAGTGTCCGCCCGGGAGGAAACCAAACAGTCGGGGGGAAGTGCTCCTCCAACCGGAACATAGCCGATTTAGTTAAGATCGTTCCATTACCTTTCGAAAATAGTCAGTGAGGGGAAGGGCTGAATTTTTCAGAAACGAATCTTCGGAAAAACAGGGGGACAATAGTACTGCAAGTCCAGGGTGGAGGCACCATCCCCCGACTGTAACAAAGATTTTACAAAAGTAGCAGAGGGTCACGGGGGCTTTTTGAAAGGGGACGGAGGCAGAGTAAATAACTCCATCGTCCCCGGGCGAGTGGGGTTTCCCCCTTTAGGGCACGGGTTTGTTTTTGGGAAACTCAATGCTGTCCTCGCGTTGGTCCAGCAGTGCTCCCACAAGTGAAGCGCACGGGGACCTGCTCGGGAGAAAGGCCTGTTGAACATGGTTAGGAAGGGGTTTTTTACCCGCGACGAGTAACCAGGGTTCAATGAGGGTTGGGGAAGCTCACCCGACTGTTGTGGGGGGGCAGTGGCGGGTTTTCCCAATCACCCTTTTGATGACGCGCCACATGGACTGAAAAGCTCGTCCCGGTGATTTTTGCCCCCCGTGAAGTTCCGCCACGACTCTGTCCGACACAGGTGAAGCGCCACCAGGTTTTCTCGGATTCTTGATATCGTGGAGGTGGTGAGGGGTGGGTTCTGGGAAGAGAACCCTCGGGCCCCGGCCCCCCTAACCGCCAAGGGGACGCGATCAAGCGTCCAAAAACGGGCCCCGGGGGGTCGCTGAGGCCTGGGCTGGAGCATATGGGTGTAAAAGTCTGGGTAGCTTGTACAATACAGAAAAACAAAGCCTCTGGGGACCCCATATCAAAAGTGGAAGAAAAAGGGGAACTATACGCAATGTAAATTGGACAGTACTTGGAGGGTGACGAAAAGAGACGATGTGTAGAGGGGATGTCCTGGGGTACTGTATAGGGAGGTAGGGGAACATGATCAAAAAAATGGGCAGGGACTGAGGAACATTAAAATTGGCGCCCCTAGGTGAGTGTGAGTATATGGTCCAGGGTTCCCCCGAGAGGGTGGGACCGCCGCAGTCCCAACGCGTGAGGGGGTGACGCAAAACGAATGAAGCAGCCTGACCATTTCTGTTGGAATTACCCGAAAGGTCACCCAACTCAGGTGGGGTGCGTTAAAGTCCCGAGAGCCCATACACAAGCCGTAGGGAAAAGGGAGAGCGAGAACATTAAGTCTGGTAGGGCCGAGTAAACATTTCACAACTTGATCGGGAGTCCCCCAGTCACTTCCGAAACTGATAGGGTTTGTCCGGGGCCCCCGGGAAAAAGTGGAGGAGTGATGTTGCACAGGGGGTGGCTAAACAAGAGACTTTTCCGACTATGGGACTAGGAGACATAGCCGGCGACGAGGACTTCCTGCCAAGAGGAGGGTGGCCCAAAAAAACTTTTGTATAAAATAATCTCTGGGTGATGGTCGAAAAAATTTTGCATGAAGGGCAGTGAGTTTGCCAAAAACCTGTATGCCGTAGGGTTTCCCAAAATATAATATGCAGCTTACGCGTCTACAAAACAGCCCTCTTTAATGTAGGGATCCTGCGAGGTACGGGGGTGGCTTGAGCTGGTTCGGGAGTGGGGCCCGGCGAGGCACACAGCTTGTCAATGGTAGAGGCAAGAAAATCCAGTTTTTGGGTTTCAAAGTGGACACGGTAGAGATAACCCCCTGTTGCGCCTGGCTGGGAGATGAGAGGAAATATGGGGAATGGTGTGGGTGGGTGGTTATAGTGGGGTAAGGGAGTAGAGGATGGGGGTTATAGTGTGGTGGGGGGGAGATATTGGGGTGTGGTTATAGTGTGGTGGGGAAATTAAGGGGATGATTATAGTATGTTGGGGGGAAAGGAGGGGGATAGAATATTGAGGAAAGATAAGAGGTATACTGTGTTATGGTTGTGATATTAGTGGGAAATATTGGGGCGTGGTTAAGTGTGGTAGGGGGTAGGGGAAAGGGGGATGAATATGTGTAAGGATAGAGAGGGGTTTGTGGTTATGGTTTGTGGTTGGGGTTAGTGGTGGGGGATAGAAGGGTGGTGTTTGGAAATGGTGTGGGGAAATGGGAGTTGTAATGGGTTGTGGTGGAGTGTGGTTGTGGGATGTGGTAGGGAGTGACAGTTAAGGTGGCAGGTGTTGTGAGTGGGTTGTGAGGTGTTAAGTGGGTTGTGAGTTGTTATAAGGTGTTGTTAGAGAGTTATAAATATTTATTAATGATTATGAGGTTGTTGTGAGTTGTGAGGTGTTGTGAGTGGGTTTTGAGGTGTTGTTTGCGAGTTTTAAGATATTATTAATAATCATGAGGGTTGTTAGTGGGGTTGTGAGGGTGTTGTGAGGGTGTTGTGAGTGGGTTGAGTGTTGTTAGAGAGTTATAAGATATTATTAATAATTAGAGGTGTTGTAGGGGGTTGTGAGTGGGTTGTGAGTGGGTGTGGGGGGTGTTGTGAGTGGTTATTTAAGTGTTGTTAGAGAGTTATAAGTTATTATTAATAATTATGAGGTGTGTTAGTGGGTTGTAAGTGGGTTATGAGGTGTGTGTTAGAGAGTTATAAAGATATTATTAATAACTATGAGGTGTTGTTAGTGGGTTGTGAGGGTGTTGTGAGTGGGTTATGGGTGTTTTTAGAGTTATAAGATATTATTTAATTATGAGGTGTTTTGGGGGGTTGTGAGTGGTTTGTGAGGGTGTGGAGTGGGTTATGAGGTGTTGTTAGAGATTACAAGATTATTAATAAACTAGGGTGTTGTTAGTGGGTGGAGTGGGTTGTTTAGGGTGTTGTGAGTAGGTTATGAGGTGTTGTTAGAGAGTTATAAGATATTATTAATAACTATGAGGTGTTGTTAGTGGGTTGTGAGGGTTGTTGTGAGTGGGTTATGAGGTGTTGTTAGATTTAAAGATATTATTAATAATTATGAGGTGTTGTTAGTGGGTTGTGAGTGGGTTTGAGTTGTTGTGCGGGGTTATGAGTGGGTTATAAGATTTTATGAGTGGTAATGATATGTTGTGAGTGGTTATGAGTAGTTATCATTTGTTGTGAGTGGGTTTGATGTGTTGTGGAGTGGGTTTTGAGTATACGTTTTCACTGCCCAGCAATCAACGACACCCAACAAGACAGCAGGTCAGGTGGTCTGTAAGTACCCACAGAAAAACCTCGATGTATGGAATAAGTGGAAGGGATGTCCATTGCTCCATCCAAAACCTTGCCAGAAATTTACAAACATGGTCTGAACCATAGGTTTAGGGGGCAGGTTAGAGAAACGCTGGGAAGGACTTCCACTCCAACAACATGTGCAAAAACTCCATCTACAAGGGAATATGCACACTAGAAGACTGCCGTTTCCTCATGTGAGGGGAACAAGACGAGCATTTGGGAAAATTGCCTACGCAAAATGCAAGGCAGGAGTTCTATGTGGCAAAGGACAGGGAACCCACACCAGCAAAACCATGAAAACCATGAAACTGACCTACCTTTGCAACAGGAAAAAAGAGACCACATCACCAAATACCAGGACAAAATACGCATGGCCAATCTTCGACCAATGCAACACAGCAGTATGACATCCAGCCCACAAATGGCAAGAAATAGACCCCCAAAGGAAACAAAACAATCATGGCAGACCAAAGATCTTCATTTTAGAACAGATCAATGGAACAAATTTTTGCAGGTAGAGAAAACAGTCTCAGCTAATTTGGTGCTTTTACAAATGGAGTGTTTTTTCCAGCTAAAACATCTAAAAAGTGTATTTTTAGACATTTTTCATCACTTTTTCGAATTGCAATAAACACTTTTTTGAGGTTTGCACGGGAAAAAAAAACTATTTTCATTAGGAAAAGCATCACATAATGAACTAAACAAAATCGAATTTTACTGAAAATCTTGCAACAGTCATAAACTAAATTTTTACCCAATCCAGCCCTGGTCGTTCCGGCCCTCAACCCTAGTCATTCCGGCCTCCCGCCTAGTAATTTCGGGCCACATATTCTCCATTTTCTGGAAACAGTTGTCGCGCTTACTCTTGAACACGTCGGGTTAGGTTACGTTGGGTTTAACGGAGGAAAGGGGTTTCCTTACCGTAATGTGGTAACTGTGGGGGAATCACAATGAGGGTATTTTCGAAAAAATTTCCTATGGTTAGTTTCGGGAGCTACAGCCAAGCGTCTTCACCCGGTGTCCACATACATACTCGCATAGAGTTGAAGAATTAGTTTCCCGGCCCTTCGAACCCAAATCATTTCCGCCAATTTACAATTTGGAAAGTGATGACAAATATTTAAAAAATACATTTTTTAGACGTTTTGACTGGAAAAAAACACTTTTTTTCCCAAAAGCATCAGATAATAAACTAATCAAATAAACCTAACCTAACCTAACCTTACCCTCAAACTATCTAGCCTAAGAAAAAATTTATGTTTCGCACATTTCATTGTTACTTTCAGACTCGTTTGACCTGTAGAAACAGTAGAAAGGTGAAAAATACTTGAATCTAGACCCAGTCATGTTAAACATATTTCAATCAATCAATCATTGGTGGCATACGCTGGCGGGCGCGTCGCTCGCTCACCTACGACGCCATACCCGGGGGTCACCACGCGCGAGTCCCATGCAGGCTACCTTCCCATACCAAGCAACTCTCGACAGGAAGCATAAACTTTTTTCATCATCAAGAAAGCATCTTCATCAACCTTCCCACAAACGCCGGAGGGAAGGGATCGGTTTCAGGGTAGCGTGCCAACATGCCCCTATAGCCGAATTTGGCGCTGACGGTCTATGCAGGTAATAGGCTTCGATTCAGTCTCACGGGGCAATCGCTGATTTGACACGTAATCATCCCAGCGATGCCCCATGATTCTGCGAAGACATTTATTACGAAAAAGGATCGATTCGCCTCTTCAAGTCGAATTTAGGGTCCATGTCTCACAACCATGAGTAAGACAGGGATCACAAGCAACTTGGGAAGATGCGGATCTTTGTCCTCCTGAACAGGTACCCACAACGTCAAATATCGTGCTGAGCGAGTCCATAAAACCGTGGGCTATGCCAATCCGCCGTAAGACTTCTTGACGTGTCCCGCCATCATTATGGACTGCGCTACCATGGTATGTAAAACTTTCCCAAGATCTCAATGTCCTCGCCGCACGCATGAACAGACTGTACTGTTTTATTAGTAAACCTCCAAACACCTGGACCTAGGTCTTTAGCCAGGAGACTTCAAGTCCCAAAGGCTTGCCTCCTGTGCAGCGCCTCGAGATTTATCACCAGGGCCCAATCCTCACTACTATTATTATTACTTTTAAGTGTTACTTTTAAGTGTAGCAGTTGGTATTAAGGAAATGCATAAGCTATTCTCATCCACTTTGAGTGTAAGGACTAGCAGATCCGGGTACTTTGAGTGTAAACCCGTTGCCATGGACGCTTGTTTACAAAACCAAAAGTACCGAAATGAAAAGACAATATTTTATAAGAAAAATGAGAAATGTTTTACTTGCAGGATTAAATAATTATTAGATAAACAATATAAAGCCATAATTAATGTTTAACACGGGAAGAAAAGTTGAAGAATTGTATAAATCGACGATTATAAAGGCGGAATATCCGCGGAATATGTTTCACTTTTCAGTCAATCCACGACGGCCTTTCATGTAAAAGCGTTTTCATCAGCAAGGTTGTGAGGGCGATGTGACGCTGTCATTGTGTGTAGGGAAATGTTTGTATATAGCGGAGAGAGATGAGTGACATTGTAGCTACAGTACGTGCAGGGTCAGCGGGTTTAAAAACTCTCGCCCACAGTATTAGACTGTGCTCTCCTCGACCAAATTTCTGTCCCGACACAGGGTTGACCGGTCGACGAGATCTCGAGTACCATAAAGCCAATGCAGATCGTATAGTTTCCCTATCTGAAGGGGCCTCCTCTGCTTTCTTGTAATGGAACCAACATTTTTTTCCATCTGACAGCGTTGGGAACAAGACTTTGGAGGTGATGTGACTACAGGCTATATTTCCCGAGATTGGAATAAGACTTTCCCTGCGTAGCTGGGATAGGAGTAAATCTCCTTTTATTGGTGAAGTTTCGTATTCGGCACCACGGATTTCGAGGACGAAAATGTTTTTTTTTCTGAATCGATGTGTGTCTTGATTTAATCTGCCACAGTATAAAAAAATTATTCCTCCAAAAACGGGTGAGAATTTCATTAAACGCACATCTAAACTTTTAAAAAACCCAATAGAAACTCTCGCCAAAACGCCAACGAGAAACTCTCGCCGACGTGGAAATGTTCGGCGACAGTTCCACTGGAATAGATGAAAAGGAAGAATAAAAGCTATTTCATTATTGGACACAAACTTTCCGCTTGTCCCCGAACACTGAAGCTGCAGTTTTTACATTGGTAACTGGTGACATGGTTTGGGGGTTGTAACGTAACTTGACTTAAATGGGGGTACTGCGCCCCCCCCCCCCCCCAGAACCCCCGCTCGTTCACTAACCTAACCTGCAGAGAATATACGCATATTAATTTTAAAATATTATTTATTGTATTATATATTATACAGTCCTCACCTGGCTGCCGCAGGTCCGCAGTCTCAACTGGCTGCCGCAGCGACAACACCTCAGCTCCATCGCTCTCACCGTACAAGGAAAAACAGCTCCCCCTTGATCCCGTTTGGGCTGCTCTGTCCTATTTTCGCTATAAAGCTCTGCTATTCAGCTTGCTAAGCAGTCTGTTGTGTTTTTATGCACACAGCTGTTGTGTGCTATGTGCTGAATGGTTTTGTCGGGTCGTTTGTCGGGTTGTTTGTCAGGTCTTTTGTCGGGTCGTGTGTCGGGCTGTTTGGCCTACTTAAAGGGTAGTAATTCCTATTCGCACCCAAACGTAGCTCCCCGCCCTCAGAGGGTGGTGGGCAGGGGCCCGTACACAGAAAATTGAAAAGGGGGGGGGCCAATAATATATATATATATATATAATATATATATATATTATATAATTATATATTATATATATATATATTATTTTTTATATTATATATATAATATATATATATAAAATAATATATAATAATATATATATATATTATATATACATAAAAAATATTTTATATTTTTAAAAAAAAGAAATATAAAAAATAAAAACAATTTAAAATCTAAAAATATAAAAATATAAAAATTTTAAAAAATATAAAAATAAAAATAATATAAAATATGTAAAATCAAAAAATTTAAAAAAATAATGAAAAATAATAATAAATATAAAAATAAAAAACAGAATATGAAAAAAAATAAAAAAATAAAAAAAAGAATTAAAAAAAAATTATAATATATATATATATATATATATATAATATATATATATATATATATAATTATAATATATATATATATATATATATATATAAAATAAAAAATTTTGAAAGAAAAAAATATATATATATATATAATTAAAAATAAAAATAAAATAATAAAAAAATATAGAATCAATTAAAAAAAAAAAAAAAAAAAATGTAATTAATATTTTTTATTAAAAAAATGTATTTCTTATCTATCTATCTATCTATCTTTTCTATCTATTTTTATTTTTTGGCAAAAGGGGGGGCCATGGCCGCATCCCCCCCCCCCCCCCTCGGTACGCCACTGGTGGGGGGGGGCCTAGTGGGTCGGGCAGCCTGCGATGGCTCTAGGGAGGTATGATCGCTCTGCCGGACCCTATTGCCCGGGGGCCAGGTAATTAAAGGAAAAACACTTTGTTAGTCAGTATCCTCTACTGACAAAGCTTAAACCTTACTAAGAATAGCGATGCAAATGGGGAAGATAAAATTTAAGGATGAGAAACCTGAAGAGAGGCAGGAAACTTAAAACTCATGGAAATTCTGCCCATCTTACGGAGTGTATACCACCAAAAAATTTGACACTCCAGATGGATTCGTGACATTGACTCAGGGTGATGAAGATCTCGACAGAGTCTTTAATCAGGAATGCCACCTAACTCTGAACAGAGAAGGATTTCATGCCACTATACCTCAAAAATTGAAATAAAAAAGGACTGTCGTACTGTTAAAAGTTGATGACCATATGTAAAAAACATACTGAAGAGGAGATACACGAAGAAATAATGAGCAAAAACGCATGGAAAAAAGATGAAATTAGGGTCTATCTACAAGTTTCCTCGGTCCGACACAATTAAAAATAGGTTCTTCCAAACGGCTACTGCGAAAAAGCTCAAGTTCAAGGAATGCTAATGTTCTCCATGAGTGTTCCAAAACACCAAATAAAAGAAGAGGAGTTCATCACTTAACAATGTGCATGAGATGCCTATAAGATGAAGAGCATACTACAAACAATTGCACAAAACCGAGATTCTACAAAGTCTGTAGCGAATGTGGCGAGGGAAGGCCACAAATACATGGAATGCAGAAACCCTTCAAGTGCTGTTTTTAACTGTGAAGGAGAACACAGGACATTCGCTAACAAATGTCCAACAAAAAAAAAAATTTGGACGAAAAAGAAAGGGAGGAACCATCCCTAGCGCCCAAACCTACAGCAAGTAGCACAGACTTCAAGGCACCAAGCATGAGCACCATCAATATTGACAAAGACACTCCCACAAAAATATGATCTGCATGACACATGCCCACATGATGAACATTGCCAAACCCTGGAAAAGTACGCAATAGAGCTTAACAATATGCTACAATTAAATGGACTACCCGAAATAAAGCACACAGTAACCCCCCATCACAGAAAATTATTCAAATTACACCAAATACGGATGAAATACAAGGAAAACAAGCAACTCAGGAAAAAGAAAAAGAGACAACTAACGAAAAAGAAACAACCGGAGCCTGTGCCATGGAGGAAACTCAATTCCCACGGAAATATCTGAGAAAGAACTACCACATCCGGCAATCCATGGCAGCCAAATAGGACTATCAAATCCTCACCTCAAACGTGGAGGTGGCGCCACTGGGAGCCTCACAGCTAAAACTACGTCTCATTATTTTGAACAAAAAAGACTAAATGGATATACAGGATATACACCCACATCAAATTACGGAAACAAATCTGCAAATGCTATGCTCAAATGAAATAAACATCGTATGGGAAATTTTCAATGAAATAAAACATCGATACAATTTATCAAACCTAAGAATTGAGCCTGGAACCACTTATAACATCAGAACCCATACCTATAAATAGTAAACACTAACAACAGACGCAATTACGCAAGCCCATACCACCACAACTAGATGTACGAAAGCCGACTGGGATAAATTTAAGACTACCTACAACAGAAGCAGACCGGATTCAGAAGCCTCGAAAAACCCCGAATGTACAGAATAGTATACATCATAAGGAATGGTATGCTACCATTCTAGAAGCTATGGACAGTCTACAATCCCTGTTCAAATATTTGAAAACTAATACAAACCAATTACAATGCAAAACAAAAGAAATACAGTGGCACTACAATGAACCTCAAGCACAACCTCTTCGGACTAGCGGGACCCCAGTAGCTATAGAGGGCATATAAGCTTCTAAGACAAAAGCTGAAGGTGAGCTTGAAGGAACTACTCTAACAACAACTGGATTAAGTAATAGGAAATCTTAGCAAGAAAGTACAAAGACCCAAAAAATTTTTGAAAGAAATAAAAAAGTTCAGAGGAACGATCAAACCAACACACCTTATCTGACCTATAACGGTCAAAAATATCACTCCAGTAAGACAAGAAACGGTATTTAGAGATAATGGTCAAAAGTCTCGATATCATATATCACCGCTGAAAACGCAGCACTTTGAATCCGGGAACAATGAAACCAGGATAAATCATTTCATTCAAGCCAACTTGACGAATCCAACCCCAACAACGGCTTCAATTCGGATAACCTGAACAGGACGACCGCCCTCAATACAATAATCTATGTTCATATATTAAATAAATAATTAAAAATAAAAAACATAGCCCCGAGACAGCACATATATAATAATCTGACTAACCTACCTAGACAATGCAAATTCAGGACTGGCTGAAATATTCACATACACTTTTCCCAATGGGACACTTGCCGAAGAAATTCCAAACAGGCAACAATCAGGGGAGATGATACCGAAAGGCTGAAAGAAAAGGAAAAGCCATGAATTACAGACATCATTTCTCTGTAGAGGTACCTGGGGAAATATACGAAAATCAAACTTTAAGACTAAGGATCATATAGAAGCAAATAATCTCCTACGATTCACAACACGGATTCAGGAGCAAACGAAGCACTCAACAGCCCTAACTATATTATGAAACATCGCCCCAAATAACATCTCGACAAAACATGCTGCGTCGTGCTTCGAGATGTGTCGAAGGCATTCGATAAAGTGTGCCACAACGGAATGGGAAATTATTACTGTTACACTAAACCTGCCTCATTCCTGAAAAAACTCTCTCAGCTTTTTAGACAACAGAACAAGCAAAATAGTACTAGAAAGCCACAAAGGAATAACATTAGTTTAAAAAGTGGAGTACCACAAGGCAGCGTTTATTATCTCCAGACAATTATATACAATATAGGAACATCTGATCTACCTCACTCTGGCCGTGACTGCATAAAACGTTGCATATGCCGATGACCATAACCCACGTTAATCATACCCGGGAAAATCTATAAGCTTATGGCATCAATGTCACTTCGAAATAATAAAATTAACAATTCCGAAAAATTGTGGAAAATAAGAACAAATCAAACAAAATTTACTATAATCCTCCTGGCCGAAAGAAAAAAAGAAAAACATTATCATTAACGGGGACATATACCTTACGAAAAAAAAGGAAAATACTGGACTCAATATAGGGCACTCTGGCTGCAACACATAGGAATTCAAGAACAAGACGGAAGACACTCCAGGCACTATCACCAGTTAAGAAGTATTTTTCAAGACCTTAAATAAAAAATCAAACTACACCTGGTAAAAGTCCATATTCTACCTATTAGAATACCCCATCACCCCACTAATACAGTATCTTCCAAACACAAATAACAGGGGGGGGGCACTCAGGAGAGCGCATACCTCCGCCGAATATTTATCAATTAAACTATATATATAATATATATATATATATATATATATATATATATAGATATATATATATATCTACATAATATATATATATATATATATAATATTATATCATATGCACTCTTATGAGCGCATACCTACCGGCCGAATATTGCATCAATCGGTTGCCATGGCAACGTTTGTCATAGATTTCATTCCGAAAATTAATCAGTTCTTCCTTATACAAAATAGTACCTGGTATACGAGTTTGGTCCAAATCTATTCGTGGACTTTCGAGAAATCCTGTACCTAACAACAGACAGACAGACAGACATCCAGATGGGTGAAACTACCCCCATACCAACTTCGTGGCGAGTAATAACTACAGGCGAATTCAAAACAAGGCATTAAGATTTATCTACAACGAAAAATATCCCTATACGAGAAACACACCATTGAAACTACTAGGCAAGCTAATGTGAACCTCTTAATACCCACCTGCATACAAGAGGACAAAAAATAATTCCAACACTGCGAACACTAACGACGAAACGTATAATAGACTTGAGAATATATCCCAACCAACAACCACAGCTCCGTTAAAAAGCGCTGCCTGTATCACCGCACCACCCGCCGCGGAAAATTTACACAGCTATAAACAGGCTTGTGAATCACTGATAAATGAGATGCTTTTGTTTAGTGTGTGTTGTGTGTGTGTGTGTGTGTTGTGTGTGTGTGTGTATGTGTGTGTTGTATGTGTGTGTATGTGTATGTGTATGTGTATGGTGTTCATGTGTGTGTGTCTTTGGTCTGTGTCGTGTCTGTGTCTGTGTCTGTGTCTGTGTTTGTGTGGTGTGTGTGAGAATACCAGACAGGCAAACAATGATGGATATGAACTGCCGCACCTAAGCCAAAACTATTTTGAACGAACAACATTAGATAACCGAACCCCCAAAATAAAAACACATATATATCAAGGAAGCAAGCGGTTAGCCCGCCATCTTTATAACCTTTCTGTATTTTCATCTTTCTCACACTTTCTTCCTCTAAATATATCTTTCTTAAACCCCCCAATATTTACTGTCCCCTCTCTTATCTACCTAAATCATGCTCACCTCTACAATCTGAGGAGAAAAACCTCTCCACACGCCGGCTGAGAAGGTTTTATGACCCGAATCGGGGGGGCGGATACAACAAAATGACCACTACGGCGAAGTCATCAAAGGGATCAGTAAGGAGAATATGACACTCTAAGCACAAGAGAAAATATCTTTGAAAAACATAATAAATGTTGACAAGCTATCACTTTTAAACGATATATTCTATATAGTATATATATATATATAGATATAATATATAAATTTTTTTAAATTTTTTTAAAAATATATAATATATATATATATATATGTATAGATATATATATAATATAAATATATATATATATATATATATAGATATATATATATATATATATATTACTATATATATATATATATAATGAATATATATTATATATATTATATATATATATATATTATATATAATCTATATTATATAATGAAAGGCGCCCTGTTACAATTTATTCTTACATGGTAATGGTTTTGAAATTATTGTAATGTTTTTTAAGACAATAATATATCGGCTCATATTCATTATTTGAGCTCATATTCAATCATTCTGTCTTAATCAATACTACTTGAAGTTTCGAAGGGCAGGCCGAATGACTTGATGGAGGCCGGAATGCCTAGGGCGTATGGCCGGACATCGACTAGGGGTTGGGGGCCGGCACAACGCTGGGCAGTAGTGACCTGTACCGTACAGTGTGTTTGAAGCTTATACGGTGAACCAAAGATGCACGCTGGGTACTGTAGCAAGTACTGTGTGAGCAATGATGCCCACCATGCACAGCCCTGCTATTCATGGGACGACAATAGATGGCGAGCCTCGTCAGGTAAACCTTAGTAAGATAGACGGATCGAGCAAGATGGATAGGGCTCATCTCTAGTACCAACCCCAGCATGAACAAGAATTTGAATGAACTGAAAACTACAGATATTAGATATATATTTATATATATATATATATAATATTTATAAATAGAGAGAGAGAGAGAGAGAGAGAGGGAGAGAGGTCGAGAGAGAGAGAGAGAGAGAGAGAGAGAGAGAGAGAGAAGAGAGAGAGAGAGAGAGAGAGAGGAGAGAGAGAGAGAGACGATATATATATTAATATATATAAATATATATATATATATATATATCTATAGATATATTATATATAAATATATTATACTCGATGATATATATATATCTATAATATATATAATTAAAAATATATATATAGTATATATATATATAATATATATATATTATACAGTATATATATTAATAGAAGAAGAAAAAGAGAAAAATCTATTATATATATATATACATATATATATATATAAGTAATTCTCATATTATTCCATACCTACTCTATATATATACTCTATACATATGTTTCTATCGATCGCGATATATAATATCATCTATCTATATATATATATCATATATATATCGATATATATATATATATATTATATAATATATATCATATGTGTGTGTGTGTATATAGAGTAGAGAGAGCTTTAGATTGGAAAAGTCTTGTGTCTAGGATAATGGCCGCGTTTTATAATACCAATCTTAGTTTCAGTCGTCCACACTGAAGCCCGCGAAATAACACAGCGGCCGAATCGCTGGAATCGTGTAGGGAGTATCTCCATTGCCAGACAAAGTTATCTTTATAAATGAAGTTGGACCTCTGTTAGAAGGGCATGGAGTGATGTTTGAAATGTCATAAATCACGGCTTGGCCTCCACTGAAAAAGCCTATACTGAAGAAGCAAGTCTTTGGATCTGGCAAAGACTGTCCCCCAAAAACTTTGTGCAACTTTGGACATTACAAATATGTGCTTTTGCCTCATGGTTTCAACTAATGTCCAGCTACTTTTTCAGCGATTCAATGGAGTATGCGTTCAGTGGATCAGATGATTTGTTACCATGTTAGTGTACTGAAGACTTTCTAATTTTTCGTGGAGTGTTGGGTTGAAGCAGTTTAGAGAAATGAGTGGTGTTTGAACTTTTGTCAAGTATGGCCTGAACTGCAGCCTAATCTGTCATCTTCGCCAGTCGCAAAGTAAAGGTATCCTGGCTTTTGTGCTGTCAAAGTAGGGAAGTTGGATGTAATACCGCACTGACCAAGAGAAAATTCGCAGATGGCCAACTCGCACGCTACGTGAAGGACTGAGCGCATTTTTGGCAATTTTTGCCGTCAGATTCTACAAGCGGTTCATTGAGGGGTTTCACTAGGGTATGTGCACCGGTACATTCTTTTGTGAGCGAGAGTCGAAAGCGATGTGAAGGCATATTGGGGTTAGGCTAGAATCGGGCTTTTGCACAGCTGAAGGAAAGAGCTAACTCGACACCGGTGTTGAATTCTGATTATACATTTAGTTTGTGGTCGAGACAGATGCTAGTTCTGAGGGTTTGGGAGCAGTTATTTCACAGGAAGCATGAGGAGAGGCTGCATCCCGTGAGATTTGCAAGGAGGGGATTAAAGTCAGAAAGAATATGAATAATTACAGCTCTAGGAAGTTTGAACTGCTATCGTTGAATTGGCCTGTGCCGACCATTTAAGAATTACTTAGCAGGAATGGAGTTTGTAGTGTTTAACGCGATAGACAATCCTCTGGCACACTGTCGACTGCTAATCTTGGGCAGTAGAGAGCAGATGTTGGGTGACTTTAATAAAAATGACTTTGAGTGAGGTACCGACCAGCAGGAAAGTGGCCAATACAGTTGGGTAGTCGCGGAAGGCCACATGACAAGGACGGAAGAACAGAAAACTGGGATAAATATGTAAACCACACTAGCAGGGTTAGCAGTGATAAGTTGTGGGATGCTGTGCAGGTGGTCAAATGAGAAGTACCCAGAAGTCATGTCCAGTGCTAGGGAAACTCTGGATGCAGATGTTTGTGAAGTTGCATCAGATAGAGATAGAGAGAACTGCTTTCCAGGTAGAGATTTCAAGCAGTAAACGGAGGATAGAACAACCAGTTGGTCATGAAGATGAGATATATATTTGGAGAGGAGAGGGAGGGAACGGCAAGTGGAAAGTGGCTTGCAGTTGATCAGAGAAAGGAGGTATGAAGAAGGGCGCATGATGAATGGGGCCACCAAGACGTAGCTAGTACCGGTGTCATTGATTAAGAGAACTTCTTGTTTGCATAGCCTGGGTGGCGAAGGGTATAAAGAGGTAGTGGCTGGGAGTAATCTTGTGTAATGGCAAAAGATGAGGGTCTCAGTGCTAAAAAAAAAAAATTTATTGGGACCAATCTACACCTAACAAACCCTGGAAATGGTTGCCATGGATTTCAATGTGCTAGATCCTATCTACTCACAAAACCTACAGATAACTCTCCCCTCTTCTTCAATGACACTCAACTATCTTCTCCTTCTTCTACAATACATTCTTGGGGCCGGATTTCATGCAAACGTTACCAGCGATACCGCTGTTACAGGTCGAGTTACTAGACCGCTACGAGAGATGGCAAGACTGTATTCGGCATCGATATTGGTAGCACCTAGTAAGCTACTGAGGTCCATTGCAGCTGGTGCCACCATAGGGTCTGGTGGTCGCCGCAACAGCCCATCATCTCCACGCTTACAAAAGGCGTGTTGGCTTACACGTGCTTTCCTTCCTCTCCTCTCTCTCTCTCCCTCTCTCTCTCCATCCTCGACTCTCCTCTGGCATCTCGTCTTCTCTCTCTTCTCTCCTCGTCATCCTCTCTCGTCTCTCTCCGCTCTCTCTCTCTCTCCCTTCCTTTCCCTTCCTACTCTCTTCCTTTCTCTCTCTCTCTCTCTTCTCTCTCTCTCGTCTCTCTCATCTCTTCGCTCTCTCTCTCTCCTCATCCTCTCTCTCTCTCCGATCTCGTTCTCTCTCTCTCTCTCTCTCTCATCTCCCTCGTCTCTCTCTCTTCTCTCCCTCTCTCTCTCTCTCTCTCTCTCATCCTCCCTTTCCTTTCCCTTTCCCTTTTTTTTGCTCTTCCTTTCTCTCTCTCTCCTCTCCTCTCTCTCTCTTCTCCTCCTCTCTCTCCTCTCTTCCTTTCTCTCTCTCTCTCCTCTCTCTCTGCTCCCTCTCCTCTCTCCTCTCTCTCTCTCTCATCTACTCTCTCTCTCTCTCTCTCCGTCTCTCTCTCCGCTCTCTCTCTCTCTCTCTCTCTCTCCTTTCTTTCTTTCTTTTTTTTTCCCATCTACTATTTTGTTCTCCTCCTCTTCCTTCTTCCTCTTCATCCTCCACACCGATGAAAATATCACGATATATCACATACGGCTATGATGTGTATATATGTAGGCTCTATATATAGACACATCATACCATTATGTGATATTATCGTGAATATTTTCACGTGTGCGGAGAAGAGTAGAGTGAGGACGAGGGAGAGACAATAGTAGATACAAAGAAAGAGGAAGAGAGGATAAACTCCTTCCTCTCCCTTCTCTCTCTCTCTCCCTTCCTTTCCCTTCTCTTCTCTCTCTCTCTTCTCGTCCTCCTGCTCTCATCCTCGTCTCTCTCTCTCTCGTCTCTCTCTCCCTCGGTCTCCTTACTCTCTCTCTCTCATCATCTCTCTCTCTCTCTCCGCTCTCCTCTCTTCTCTCTTCTCTCCTCTCTCTTCTCTCTCTCGCTCTCTCTCTCTCTCTCTTTTTCTTTCTCTCCTTTCTTCTCATGAGAGATGTGGTGGCGGTAAAATCTTTCCTTATCATCTTTTTTCCCTTATATCTTCTTCTTTCCTATATTAATACCAAATTCTCCTCTCTCTCTCTCTCTTCTCTCCCATTCGCTTCTCTCTGCCTCGTCTCTCTCCTCTCTCTCTCTCTCTCTCTCTCTCTCTCTTTTCTCTACTATTTCTTCTCACCTTCTCTTCCTTCTCCCTCTTACTCCTCCACACGATGAAAATATTCACGATTAATCACATACTGGCTATGATGTGTGGTGTGTGTGTGTGTTGTAGATTATTGTAGACACACAACTAGATATATGCCTACATATAATCAACATCATAGGCCAGTATGTTATATTATCGTGAAATATTTTCATCGTGTGGAGGATAAGAGGGGAAGGAAGAGAGGAGGAGGGAGAAGAATAGTAATTAGAGAAAGAAAGGAGAGATATAGAAGAGAGAGAGAGAGAGAGAGAGAGAGAGAGAGAGAGAGAGAGAGAGACCGTGTTCCTTCCCGCTAAAATTCTGGTAATCTGCTGGTAAGCCGCTACTAGACACAGGGAGCACTCGTAGGTTACCAGGATATTTACAATATCGTAAAGTGTTTGCTGGAATAGGGTCTGCCAGTGCGCGGTAGGTACGAGGAAATTTACCAGAGTTTTTTACCTCGAAATGTTTGGCTGAATCCAGCCCTTTAGACTATCCTTTACTAAAAATCTGAACGTGGAAATATCACATCTCTCTCTTGCTAAAACAGCTTCTAAGAAGTTAGGTGTCCTGTGGCGTCCCTGCGTCCTTTTTTTCTCCTCCCGGTTGCCTGCTCTGCACTAGGGACCTTATCCGCCCATGTATGGAGTATTTCTCAAATGTTTGTGGAGGATGAACTCATACTAGCTCTCCTAAACAGGGTTGAGGTCCGCTAGCTTTTCGTCTCATCAACTCCCCTCCTCTGACCCCTAGGGGGTAGATTAAGCAAACTTAACCAACGATAACCCTGTTACGAGGTCAGTTACTAGACCGCTACGAGAGACCAGCAAAGATATTGGGGTAATCACCTAGTAAGCTACTATGTCCTTGCAGCTAGTAGCCACCAGAGGGGTCTGGTTCGCGCAACAGCCAATCATCCCAAGCTTCATGAGGCGTGTTGGCTACACTGCTTTGTTTACAAACAAATTGCACTTAAATGCATAGATATTTTAATCATGGATTTATCATACCTCCATATTTTAGTAAATGATGCCTCAAGAGATAATTTACCAATGATACTTCATAAAGGTCGTTTTTGCACGGCTGTTTACCTACCATTTATTCATCTATAATAACAAAATCATGATAATTACTGAAAAACACGAATAATATGCCGAATACAGTTTTACATCTCTCGTTAGCGGTCTAGTACTTCTAAACCTCGTAACACAGGGTATCGCTGTAAGTTTGCTGATTTACGCCCCTAATCTGACCTGAGTGTTGTTGATTGAGGGATATTGTGAAGGTTTCCCTTTGACCTGGAACTGACCAGCATGTCGGGAGAGACGGTTCGTATGAAGGTCTAGACGTGGTAAGAGCGACGGAGTTATAGGTAGGGCTGGATTCAGCAAACCCTTTACGAGGTAAAACTCCTGGTAATTTCCTCGATCTTCCGCACATGCAAGACCCAATTCAGCAAAACTTAACGATATGTAAATGCTCCTGGTACCTACGAGTGCTCCCTGTGGCTAGTAGCGGCTTACCAGCAGATTTACCGATATTTTAGCGGGATAGGAACAACGGTCTCCTCTCTCCTCTCTCTCTCTCTCTCTCGCTCTCTCGCTCTCTCTCTCTCGTCTCTCTCTCTCTCCTCTATCTCTCTCTCTCTCTCTCTCCTTTCTTTCTTTCCTCATCTACATTTCTTCTCCTCGCTCCTCTCTTCCTTCTCCTCTTCATCCTCCACACGATGAAAATATTCACGATAATATCACATACTGGCTATGATGTCATATATGTAGCTATATATATATATATATATATATATAGATATATGTGTGTGTCTACAATAATCTACATACACACCACTACACACACCTCATAGCGAGTACGTCGATATTATCGTGAATATTTTCATCGTGTGGAGGATGACGAAGGAGAAGGAATAGGAGGAAATAATAGTAGATGAAAAGAAAGAAAGGAGAGAGAGAGAAGAGAAGAGAGAGAGAGAGAAGACACAAGAGAGAGGAGAGAGGATAGAGAAAGAG